>JAQIUQ010005805.1:0-66013 GCA_030378365.1 Hybognathus amarus | reverse complement strand
TACACTTTAGTCCAACCTCTAGAAAACATCTGACCAATGAGAAAATGGCCCAAATTTTAGGAGGTGGATCTAGTTCCTTCTTTATCTCAATTTATGCATGGTCTGTGAGCTGGTCTCCAGCAGTTAGAGAGACAAGAGACCATAGTTTAAGATTATAGATTATTATAATCATAAAACAAAGCATATTACACAGATTTCGATCAAGCCATCTTTCAAATTAGGGAATGCTGATTCTTTTAAGAGTAAACACGATAGTCTTTCATTCATTCACACTTCTAATGGTTGTATAACAATTACAGGAGTGAATAGTTAACAACACTTACATGATTAATATGGGATCTAAGCATAATACACCAACATACGAATAGTAGGAACACATAAACTTATGGAGGTTGATTAATAATCCAAGAATTGTTCTGTGGTGAGTTTTAATTTGATGTGTGAGATCTTAGATCTCACAGTGAGGTCAGGCAGAGTTCTTGCTGATAGCTCAGTCAGAGAAAACACTCTGTGGAACATCTCTGTCAGGGGATCAAAGGGTGGCCCCCTTCCTGTTGCATCCTCTTGGAGCCTGTGGAGCAATAAAAGTCTTCTCTGAGGGGGAAGGTTTGGAGCCTGGGTCAAAGGAATGTGAGCTCCAGAAACTTTGAGTTCTGAATCACATGAGAGATGAATTTGATCAAGTTGTGTTTGATTTGCCTCAATTTGTTACATCTTGATGATGTCCATTGTCAATACAAGATTAGAGTCAAAGTTGTAAAGACCACGACCGATAGTGGATCCAACTTCCTCAAAGCTTTCCATGTGTTTGGAATGCAGAAAGATGCAGAGGTAGATGACGATGAAGACATGGATGCTCTGTTGAAAGTGACTACTATTGAGTTTCATGATGCAAGCACAATCCTTGATGAAGACTCTGGTATGGAATATCAACTACCCCTCATCAACGATGTGCATGTCACTTGCTGAATCTTGTGGCTACAACTGATGCTTCCCTTGCAGAGGGCATGAATGACACCTACAAGAGGCTTTTCCGCGCAACATTCGCAAAATGCCAGGCCATTTGGAACAAAACTGTGTGATCTCATTTGGCCAGTGAAGTGGTAGAGGACAAGTGTGGGCTACAGATCATTCGCCCAAATGCAACTTGCCAACTGAAAGAATCATTCGCATCATTGATGAGAAAGGTGAAGATTCCTTTAGGGGTGTATGTGATGAACTCAAGGTGAAAATGTGAGTAATATTAGTTACTGTGTATGTGGTCTTTCCCTATATTCATGATGTGGCTTAGTTGTTTGTCATAAACCTGTTTTATCTTCCAGGTTGAGCCCTGCAGAAGTTGCATTCCTCCTGGAGTATACCATCACCATGAAGCCACTGATGAAAGCTTCGAATATCCTCCAGTCCCGAGTCCGGTGTTTACATGGGATGGCTGCTGCCAGTAATCTACCAGCTTCTATTCAAACTCAACAGGCTAGAGACATCAAGCAAGACCTGCACACCACTCATCAGAGCCTTCCAAAATAGCCTGCATAAGCGTTTTGGAGAGATGATGGAGAATCCAGAATTGACTACTGCTGCAGTCCTCTTACCCAAGTTCAAGACCTCCTTGACTGACAAATCAGATGTCATAGAAGCTGGTAATTTCAAATTTATATGATCTTATTTGTGTCTATAACTGCACTTCTGTGTAAGCATGTAAAATGTTGTTATTATAGTATAATTTTTTGTGATTGAGATAATATAAGTGTGGTTTACAAAAATGCTCCCATAAAACTGAAATGTTTGTTTTCAAATTACAGCCTTGATATACTTGAAACAACATCTTGAAAGTGAAACTTCAGAGAATGAGGGTGACCTTCAAAGAGTCATCTGATGACGATGATTCTCTAGAGAATCAGATCTCCAAAATGTTACAAATCCACTTGAGCTTGATGGTTACCTTGCATGTGCCTCAGACAACATGGAGCTGCTTCACTCCCTTCCCAGCCATCAAGAAGCTGTCTCTAAAGTTAAACACAGCTCTGCCTGCCTCCGCTGAATGTGAATAGCTTTTTAGCTGTGCTGGTCTACTTTTCACATCCAAATCGAAGCCGAATAGACTCTGCGAACTTTGAAAATCAGCTTCTGCTGAAACTGAACAGAAGGTTCAGAAAGTGAAATGTGATGTTCTAGAGTTTAAGGCCTCTGCCCAGTTGTTAGTAAAAACTTTTTCATATTCATGATTTGATTCAATGGATTTGACGTTTTTTTCAAAAAATATTGCAGGCTAAAAAGTAATTAGTACTTGAGTAGTTTTTGAGAGGGTACTTTATACTTTTACTTAAGTACATTTTTAACACCAGTACTTTTGCTTGTAATTGAGTATTATTTTAGCAACTACTTGTACTTGAGTACAAATTTTCAGTACTCTTTCCACCTCTGTCTAAAACAAATGTGTGCATGTGTGTGTGTAAGCATGCATAGTCTACATTAAGTATTATTGTTAAAGCCTTTCGTTCTATTGTGAATGTGTTTTAGCATATTCTCCATGTATATTTTATGGTGTCAGGCTGTCAGTTCTACATTTCAGGCCGGCCACCATAACAGCATACTTGGCATGAAGCAAATATTGATTTATCACCATGTTTGCAAAATATTTTGTCATATAGAATACCTCTCTGTCATTTATTTCCTACTGAATTATGCGATCTGAATAGCTGAAAAAGCGAACTCTGTCTCTCCTCTTCCTAATTTGCATCAGTTTAAGACTTCGTTAAACGTTCATTTGGTCTACATCTGTGTCTATCATGAGTCAACGTGACCATAATCCTGCATGATGCTGTCCTGTACATTTCACTGTGCACGAATAACATGGTTGATGGTTTGTGTGTGATTTTCATATTTAAAAAACACAAAAACTACACCTGACTACATCCACAGTCTTAGATGAAATCAACTGAAGATAAAAGAAGATGTTAAAGGAGTAGTTCACTTTAAAAAACTTTTGCTGATAATTGAAAGAAAGACGTGGACATCTTGGATGACATGGGGGTGAGTAAATTACTCAGCAAAAGTTTTTTACTGCTACTAATACTCCTATAAATCTCTGAAGATCTCAGCAGAGGAGGATTAACTCTACAAACAGCATTACCAGCTTCACTTATTACTAACCAGACTGACTTTATTTCTGTCAAGTGTCTACTGAAGTTGTTATTAAGAATTAACAGAGGTTTAAATGTTGATGATTATAAAAAACGCATTTGTTGTGGTACAAAAGCCAAAAGAAAATATAATCAGGTGTTGATGGTTGTGTTTTGATGATAAAACTCACAATTTAGTGATTTGATTCACTGAACTTGTCCAAAGCCTAATCTCTGTTTAAAGGGTGATCTATTATTAGTTCCCTTTCAAGGGAGCTTCGAGCTGCTTCAAACGCTGTGGGACTGTTTTTATCAATGGGAAATACATCATGCTAAAATAATCTGTCATATGTAGGCAGCACGAGTTACGTGACCAGAAACATATTTCAAATGTTATGCGTAGTTAACAGTGAGTGGTGGTTTCAGACATTATTTTATTAACCTGTTAAGGTCGTAAATCCGGTATGGGGGGGGGGGGATTGCGTTATTAAGAACGTTATTATGATTTAATAAAATAATAAAAAAAAACGTAATAAAAATTGCGTTATTAAGAACGTTATTGTGATCGCCCTTTAATATTTAAAGGTCCTGATGAAACATTAACAGTCATATGTTATATCATTACAAAGCTTAGACCCTCTACTTTTCACAAAAAAACATCATTTTTTAATTCAATTTACATATTGGATAATTTAAAAGTTTAAATTCCTCCACCCGCAACCGAAATACCGTTCAAAAGTAAGTGTGATTATGAATATTGATAGCATTGGTCAAATTTGATCAACAAAGGCAAGTCATATATTCAAACAAAACCTTTCTTCCACATGATTTTTTCTGTATGGTTTAGTTGTCATAATACAACAGATCAAATGATTGCATAACTATTCACGAAGTACATCTTTGATATTTGTAAACAAACTAGGAAATGCGTTGCATTTCGTCTCCGATTACAGCATGTCTGAGCTGAAAGTAGTCAAAAATATACATAGAGCTTTCACCTTAGACTGTTTTCTTCAAAATTAGTCCATTTTCACCTTCATGTGAGTTTCGCTTATAAATAATCCCCTATTATGTCTCATTTAGTCCAGTCACGCAGGAAATAAGTCATTGTGTTCATACGATTCCACATGATATGTTATTGTTGACGGATGATGACGAACTACATATCATTGGGAAGCTTACGCTTATCTCAGCATGACGTGACATGTCATGGACACACCTTTCCTCTAAAACAGAGTCTGAGATATTCAGCGCAATTTTGCCTCAGAGTAAAAAAAAGTAGATATTCTTCAGCGCGCAGTCTGGACGCACTCTCTCATAAAAGACACTAAAAAGCCACTTTGCCTCCCTTGGTGTCATAGCAATAACTTTTTTAATCGAAATGTTAGACACATAATATTTTTTTTTCAGTGTTGGGGACATCTAGTGGAATCAAATGGAACTTATAATAGGTAGCTGTTGCACACAATACCAGAGTTATACACTTTCAAAGAAAGATTTCAAAGAAAAAACACACAAAAGCGCCTACTTTTTTGTGTTTCTTTTGATATTTTAAACACATACAATCATTTTTATTACATTTGACACTTGATTTTGTTTGTTTAAAGGGTTTCCTATAAAATGACACCAATTATTTGCATTTACTTCACTGTATGTGGGTATAGGGAGCCATCATATTTGGGTATGTCCAATTTTATGCGGAATTCCAAAATAAACCAAAGAGCTAGAGGTTAAAGCGCATTTGTCAGTGCCAGCACTCGTGACTCTTACTCTGCCTGACAGAAAGAAAAGCTTGTACTGAAGGCAGAGCAGTTTGACCAATCAGATGAAAGGGGCGTTTCAGCGCCACCCACGCGCACAAGTGAAATATAAAATCCATTAACCGATTTGCAAACCACGAACGAAAAATGAAAAATCAAGCCAAAATCTAATTTTTCTTTTTTAAAACGAAACAAAGAAACGAACAAACGAGCTGGTTTTCATTTCTCGTTATTTCATTCCAAACAGGAAATCAAATTACTAAAAGATACACAGACCAATTAGGTTTAATTATCTGAACGTGCTCTTCCGAACTTTGTTAATAAAACTTTATTTGGATCATGCAGTATCTTACAAAATATCCTATTTATTCATAAGGTTTTAATTTTATTTGTTCATCTGTCAGGCTACAGTGATTAGGTGGGCTTTAACATATTCAGCCTTTCAGTAGGCCTACAGCAAAGTAAAAAGAGTTTGGCCTCATAAAATTGATATATTGATATATAATTGATATACACGTCCTTCTAAAACAATTTGCATATTGTGATAAAGTTACTTATTTTCCATAATGTAATGATAAAAATTAAACTTTCCTATATTTTAGATTCATTGCACACCAACTGAAATATTTCTGGTCTTTTATTGTTTTAATACTAATGATTTTGGCATACAGCTCATGAAAACCTCATGAAAAAATTATAATATTTCATCCAACCAATAAAAGAAGTGTTTTTAATACAAAAAAAGGTCAACCTTCAAGTAATTATGTTCAGTTATGCACTCAATACTTGGTCTGGAATCCTTTTGCAGAAATGACTGCTACAATGCGGCATGGAGTCAATCAGCCTGTGGCACTGCTGAGGTGTTATGGAGGCCCAGGATGCTTCAATAGCGGCCTTAAGCTCATCCAGAGTGTTGGGTCTTGCGTCTCTCAACTTTCTCTTCACAATATCCCACAGATTCTCTATGGGGTTCAGGTCAGGAGAGTTGGCAGGGCCATTGAGCACAGTAATACCATGGTCAGTAAACCATTTACCAGTGGTTTTGGCACTGTGAGCAGGTGCCAGGTTGTGCTGAAAAATCAAATCTTCATCTCCATAAAGCTTTTCAGCAGATGGAGGCATGAAGTGCTCCAAAATCTCCTGATAGCTAGCTGCATTGACCCTGCCCTCGATAAAACACAGTGGACCAACACCAGCTCCTCAGTGGTGTATTGCTCCAGTAGCTTGGTACGTTCAGACACACACCCTTTGATGGTATCCTGGCAAAGTGGTGGTGGCGGTGGACAACACCTGCCATTTCACTGTCTCTCTGTGAATCCTCTGCGAAAGGCTGATTTATATGGCTGTGTAGTTGGTCTTTTCAAACACTCCTATTACAACTGATTAGTTTTGGCTTGTGTTCAATTGAGAAGTCGCAAGCTCTTCATGATATTCAAGGTGTTGTAGGGGATGACGAGCCTTGGATTGAGGAGGAGGAGGAGGAGAATCTGCCAGTTCCTCCTGAGGCTGATCCAGAGAAAGTGTATTTATATTGAATCTCAGCTCTGTTCCTTAGGAAGAAGCTGGATCCTCATTGGTTGAGCCAGTGGTAGTTGCCACAGGATCTCAGAGGAAAAGCTTGAAGCGCCCTTCGTCAAACAAAGATGATGATTACAAGGCACTTCTGCAAAAAGAGACTGAAAAGGCAGAAGCACAGCTTTGTCTGGCAGAGGAACAACTGACTCTGACCAAACTGCAGCAAACCAAGGCCAGACTTGAGATCCACCTGCTAAAGGCTATGCTCAGACAACACTCCACATCAGACGAGGAAGTCTGAAATTATTGTGGAGTATTTGACTTAAAGGGTGCTTTCACACCTGGATCGTTTTGTTTTGTTCCAGAACAGATCCTGAAACAGAATACTTTGTTCCAAATCAATTTAATACGTTACTCTGTTCAGACCACACTGTTGTATAGCAGTCCAAATCGACGCACCCTTCCAGGGCTTTCCTTGTGCCATGACGTGCAGGTCGAGCATTCCATTGTGGGACATCGCCATGACAACAGTAGCCTAACACAAAATTAATCGTGGTGTGTTAACTTAGCGCTACAAGAGAATTGCCTCAAAGATATTTGGTTCGGAAGAACACATCTCCCGGATGTTGGACACTACGCACAAGAACAAAGGCGAAGAAAAAATGACAGCAGTACATAAAGGTACGAGACCACCTTGCCAAAGTGGAGGTACAAGTGATGAGAAAGTTGATTCGTTCCGGTTCGTGGGGTCGGTTGTGTTCTCACTACAAACGAACCGCAACAGGGTTCGTATGGAAGTGAGCCGAGACCACCTCTTCTACGCGGTCTAGCTCGATTGTTTTGTTCCAATTCAGAGTGCAATTGTTATGTTCACATGTGACCAAACGAACCGGGCCAAAAGGGAAATGCCCCTTTGTTTCGGAACGTCTCCAATCGATCGAGGTGTGAAAGCAACCCAAGTCTTTTTTTTATTATTCAATACATCTATATTTGAAACTTCTTATAAATATCCTCAATGTACAGTGTTTGTTACTTGTTTTGTCTACTTGTTGCTCTTTACATATAGTTCTACATTGTGATTTCCTATCCTGTTTGAGCAGTGGTTATCCAGATTTGGTGATCCTGAAAAGTTCCTATCCAGATCAGATTGATCCAATCCGATGTTGCTTTGAAAAACTGGCTCAAAAGTAAGCTGGATTACTAAATCCAGATCAATTTTATCCAGATTAAACCTTTTGAAAAACCGGGCCCTATGTTGTTCAACCTAATTTTAATTTTCATGCCAGCCACTCCCCAAGATTCAAGGGCCTTCATAAAATTTAAGAGGTTCTACACGTGTTATTTTTATATAGGCTATTTTTGATATTTCCATTTATGTTACTTTGGGTTTGAGTTTTTTGTTGGTCCCAACAAATTCTAATGGTAATATCTGTCTTTTGAAGCCTCCAGTCCCAACAGAAACCCAGGCAGTTGTAAGTAACTCAATACACCAGAAATTAAGACAAATAGTATTATAAAGTTTACTCAATCAAATTTTAATCTCCACAGGACGATGGGGATAAAGGAAACAGTTTTTATGTAAATGCCAGTTTTATTCTGTATAATTTGTTTAGAATTACATGATGCAACTCTAATCTACTGAATTTTCAGTTGCCAATAAAGGAGTTATTCAAACTTCATCTTATAAAAAGAGAAAAAACAGCAGCAAAAATAAATGTACCGAAGAATAAATGAGGTGTTTAAACACCGCTTCCTCTATAAAAAAGGGGCAGAGACAGAAATAAACTCTAGGTTTACTTAAGAAAACCTGCTGGTTAGGTTCACAGACTAAATTACTATGGAGTATAAGTTACCTCTCTTTCAGAAACAGGCTTGACTTACCCTGCTTTCTCTGGTTGGACATACCTCCCATTCTGAAACAGAAAACTCAAAGTTTGCCTTATTTCAGGGTTAACCTACTCAGAGTTTTCACTTAACCTCCTTTTCTGAAACAGGTCCCAGATCTCTGCTTCTTCACCTATGCTTTGATCCAGAGGTTTTTGTACTATGTCAGAATAACAGTGAAAATACAGATAGCTGTTAAAACCGCTGCAACTGCACATTGATTCTTTCAATAAAGAGCTGAAATGAGAATCAGCATCAAACTATTAGTAGCAAACAAGTAAGAACTTCCACTGGTAAGTTTGGCTGGTGTTGCAGTTTAACTGATGTGACTTCTATCCAGACATGAACGACTGACCACATATTCGTCAATTCCAAAAACCTGCACAATATGTCCTTACAATTAAACTTTTGCACTACATGATGTTGGTATGTTTATAAAAGATAAAATGTGTTTCATTACCTGTAACAAAGGGTCTCACAACTGCTTTACTTTTCAGGTGTCTGTAAGTGTGATGCTTTTTTAAATCAAAATTGAATGATCATCATCTATGGTGTATATACAAGTAATTTCTGAAACTGCTGCATCTTCTCAGCCTTTTACCACAAACACAACTACAGTTGCATTTCAAAATGAGTTTGCAAATGACATTTCAGTTCTCTTCGATATGTGAAACTCTTCTTACACTGGGGACAAGTGAAAGGCTTCTCCCCAGAGTGATTTCTCAAGTGGACATAAAGGTTTCCTTTATGATTGAAACTCTTTCCACAGTGATGGCAGGTGTAAGGCGTCTCTCCAGTGTGAATTCTCATGTGAATGGTAAGGTTTCCTTTATGTTTGAAACTCTTTCCCACAGTGATGGCAGGTGAAAGGCTTCTCTACAGTGTGAGTTATTACATGATTCTTCAGGTGAGTGCTGTTTCTGGAAACTCCTTCCACAATGATGACATACAAACTGCTTCTCTTCCAGTATGAATCCTCATGTGCTGATTAAGGTTCTCTTTACATCTGAAACTCTTTCCACACCTGATCACATGTAAACGGCTTTTCTCCAGTGTGTATCTCATGTGAGTCTTAAGACACTCTTTCGTGAGAAAGCTCTTCCCACACAGTTTGCAGTTGTAAGGCTTCTCTCCAGTGTGAGTTCTCATGTGCTGATTCAGGTTTCCTTTACGTGCAAAACTCTGTCCACACAGTTTGCAGTTGTAAGGCTTCTCTCCGGTGTGATTTCTCATGTGGTCATAAAGGTTTCCTTTACGTGTAAAACTCTGTCCACACTGTTGGCAAGTGATAGGTTTACCTCCAGTGTGAATTCTCATGTGACTCTCCAGACATTCGTTTTGTAAAGCTCTTTCCACACTGTTGGCAGGTATAAGGCTTTTCTCCCGTGTGGGTTCTCATGTGGGCATTAAGGTTTCCTTTACGTGCAAAACTCTGTCCACACTGTTGGCAGGTGTAAGGTTTCTCTCCAGTGTGATTTCTCATGTGGACTTTAAGGTTTTGTTTTTGAGTGAAACTCTGTCCACACTGTTGGCAGGTAAAATAACTGTTAGATATGGTTTTCTGAGCTCTTTTTTGTGATGAAGTCTTTTCAGTCTGTGTGGATTTTTTCCCCATCATGAAATCATGATCTTTCTCTTCCATTTCATTCAGTTCTTGGCTCTCTTCTTTTAGTCTTATCAGGTCTAAGGCGAAGAAAACAAAATACAAAATTAACACCAGTTTAATGGCATAAAGCAACAGTCCGCAAAAGGCTGCAGTAGATCAAGAATGTCAACAAAACATTGGAACTGGATAAATATTGTTGAATGTTACAATCCAATCAGACTTCTGATCTGTAATGCTGCCTGAATCATAATTCTACACTAAAGATGACTTGACTTGTTAGATCCTATAACCAATCATTCCTGGCCCATAGAAAACTCTGCAGATTATAGCACCCATCATTGACAAGCAAAGAAAACCTGAGCAAGTGTGATTACTATACAACCTAAATTTATCATGATGACAACAGTGCTGGATGTTGTATACTTATTTCTACCGCAACACTGGAATACTGCATAGCTGAAATAATTGTGATATAGACTGCTATTAAAGGTGCACTAGAATGTGAAATTGAATTTATTTTGGCATAGTTAACTAAGAGTTCAGTACATAGACATGACATACTGGTGGGTCTCAAACACCATTGTTTTATCCTTCTTACTTAAATCTCATTTTTGAAAAACACCCCTGAAAATAATCCCGAAAATAGTCAGGATTATTAGATATGTATCAACTCAAACATTTGCATGTGCCAGCCCATGTTCAGTGACAGGCAGGACTGCACAGCCGAAGCAGTTTCTCAGTGTTTGAATGTACACATCAACACAATAGTATTTTTAGTTCCTTCATCCAAGCCTCTGAAGAAACAAAGGGTTAATTTTATTTTCTCTGGATATTTCCAAACATTTCACCGACGACTGTTTCCTCAACTTGCCAAGAGCTGGCCTTGGATCGAGCAAAGCAACACTTTCTGATGTGTAATTGTTGTTCAAGTTCAGACAGGTAATCTTTCTCTAAAAATCATTCAATACTGTTTATGGATCAGTAAGTCAAGCCAGTGACTAAAATATCAACCTCACATTGTTTCTTTTAGTAGGATGAAAGAAAAACCTATTTAAATTGTGAATAAATCAAATACAGAAAGCGATCAAAGAACAATCTTTCTATCGCCTAGAAATCTAAACGCACCTTAGTGGCAGCAAAAATAATTTTGCAGCAAAGTGTGGTCTAGCAACTCTCCATAGACAGTTTAGCTGGAAAAACTCTGGCTGGGCCAATCACATTGTGCATAGAGTCGGCGGGCAGGCTGAACATAATGACGACAGAGTTGCAACGGTCAGAGAAAGCTCGGGCGTGAATAAGAGCCGTGATCATAATCCTAGCTAAAGGATGACAGACAGAAAGAATGGATGGATACTGCGTGAATTGCCATATTTTAAAACGTTAAAGCTGGACAAAAAAACAAACAAAAAGAATCGCATGAGTTGATGTTGACAGCACTTGTCATACATTTGCTGACAGAAAATATTAAGGTTTGAAGTGGACTCGTTTTCATGGTAGGCTACACAGATTTTTTTATTTTTTGTAAGCTACACAGAATGCTCTACATTTAATATTTAGCTAATTTCCTGAACCGACCAACTCACATCTCCTTTCTTTCTTTTCATCCATGATGATGACATTAGTCACCTGGTGTTGTTTCTGGCGTTTCATCACTAACTGTGTTGCAATCTATTTGTATAATCTATGATCGCAACCGCTAAAACTGCTATTTCACACAGGCTCGTCCTACTCCTCCGTGGCAATGGCGGCGTGCGGTTAAAAATCACAAACTAATTTGAAAGTGGGGGGGACATGTCGCATAGGAAATTACACCCGTGGGTAAGACATCATCCCGAGCTTTATGACTTGCGCTCCATGCTTTCAACCGACGACACTTTCGTGAAGTATGGATCTCACTCAATCACACGTTGCTAGGACCCGCCCTGCTCTGCATCTGATAGGCTTGTAAAGTGTTAGAGTTGTGTTGCTCTCATATGATTGGTAGGTGAAATCAATTGACTTGAAAATATTAAACCGCATGCAAGTTGAAATTTTTTTTCCCCTCACACCGGTACGCCAGGAGATCACACCCAAGCGATTTTCGCTGACGATGAGCCGAGTGAACATGCAAATTCATTCCCCAACATTAGATGGTCAGAAAACAGAAATAATAATAGAATACTATACTAGGGTGATCATATTTTGATTACCAAAAACCAGGACACTCGGCCTAGCAAACAGATACTCAAATGAGACTTGAAATTTACTCAAAGATGCCTTATTAATTTCAATACATTTAAATCCTCCTCTGTATGGATAGAAAATTGGTATATTACAAGACACAAATTCACATAGAGTTCTCAAAAGTTACATGTTTTATTATGACAGGTTTCAAAATTAATTAATGAAATAGTGAAAGAAATAATGTCTTCTAGAAAACTAAATATATAAATAATAAATAACAAATAACAAAAAGAAAGGCCTCCAAAATCAACAAAAAATATAGCTCTCACAAACTTACAAAAACGAACTAACAAAATCTTTTTATATCTATCTTTATATATATTTATCTATTTTATAAAATTTATAAAAGCAGCCAGGACAGGAAAACAGGACATGTGTAACACAAAGTTGAGATGTTGCCCAGAGATAAAAACATAGCACTAGTTGTCGGATGAACAGATGCACGAAGAGATGAGAGTTGTCGTATTTTCCCGCATTTAATAAAATCAGTCAAACGTTACACTCGTCCTCATACATGGGGATCGAGCGAGAGAAAAACACAAAAATGCAACTCTGGTCACAATGGAAAAATAAAATAAAAGAAAGAGTACAAAGAGAGTCGGCAGAGCGGTTATCTCCTCTCCTCACTTATCAAAATCTAACTGACACTACACACACTATGCGCAGTTCTCATCTCAACTCAGATTTCTATAAAGCACAAAGTGACCGTTACACATGTCCCGGGAAAACAGGACTGTTGGTCACCCTATACTATACTATTATTACAGAAATACTAATATAAATATTATCATATAGCTCTTTATGCTCCGAGACCAGCAGCTCAACATTCATCTTGCCCATAGGTATCTTGCCTTGCATCTTCCTTGTCTTCCTGCATTGTAGACGGTGGCGTGATGATCTCCGTTTGCATATGTGTGCTCGGCAAGACCGTTTTGTGTTAGAGCGCCTCCCAAGTTGTATTTTACTGTAACTTCAGAAGCACCAGACACGTGAGCAAAAGCGCCAATCTCATTGGTCGAATAGTTTTGACGCGCGCAGGCAAACAAAAAAACGAACCCGAGGCGTTTTTTTTTTTATTTAAAAATTTCTTTTTTTAAAAACCCGAGGCGTTTTCCACGCTTTTAACGTGGCGTTTTTCCGTACGGTGTGAACACTCACATTGGCGCCCATTGTTTAGTCACGAGGCGTTAAACATCGTCCAGTGTGAACAGGCCTTTACACCTTTGCAGAATGTTTACATTCACAAACAGCTCTATTACACACTGCATGAAAGGGAATATAAAAAAAAACATAATATGGGGCCCTTTAAAATCCTCAACTCGCATACAAATGAAAGCGATTTACACTAGCTGTGTGCTAAACAGCTCAAGACAAAATATGACTTGACATGAAGTCACGTGACCGAATGTAAACACGAACCGTGTGCTACACAAAACATCTGAACAAAATCGAAAGCGAAACCGCACGTGAACACCAAAGACACAACGTTATGCACGAGAACAACCATAAGCTCATCCTCATCCTGAGCCCTTTAAAATCCTCAACTCGTGTACAAATTAAACCCTAGACATGAACGAAATTAGTTTATAAACACAGATTACTTCCTCAATGAAACTGCCACTAGGCTAATTATCCTGCTAATTATCCTTCTAAAACTTTACTTGGGCCCTCTATAGACTATTAATAAATAGCTTAACTGAAATAAAATATTATAATAAAAAGTTAAATTACTTTCTAAAAGCTTAGTCATTTTATATTTTGCCACCGTGGCCTACAGTCATATAGTGAAAACATAATTGGCATGATTATCAGAGATTATTTGAAAGAAAAACATATGGTAGCTTTAATATGAAAATGGACAATACAGAATGTTAACATAAAATTAAGTGGAAATTAACATAAATATATATTCACTATATAGTAATTAATGCTAAGACACTTTGGACATGTAACTTGACTTGGCCTTTTCTGTCTGGAACCCTGACTGACCTGTGACTGGCAAATCAATGACTTGGTCCCACTTCTGGTCGATAGAAGATGTGAAAGACAGGAGATAAAATGAGATCAAGTGACTGAGTTCAGCTTCGAGAATGAAACCAACCTGTTCTGTTCCTCAGTTTCATCTTGCTTCACACTGAGTGTTTCTTCAAACTTCATGTCTTCACTCTTCCTCTTTAATTAACACAATCTTTATGTCTTCACTCTCCTCTTTTAATACAACGCCATCTTTATAACACGTGTCACATGGATCTCAGCCGCTTCACCAGGTTTTTTTCATGTGTTTGTCCTGTTTAAGATAAGAATAATTAACAGAAAGACAAGTAAATCCAATTTAAATCTCTGGGTGCTCTTAATCAGATCTAGTTCAGTTCACTGGTAAGAATAAGTCAGTCAAGAGAGTTAATGGACTTGATAAGCATAAAACACTCAAACTGAACAAATAAAAAAAGAACTCACATTACATGTTACACTTTCATGAAAACATTTGGTAACACTTTACTTTGAAGGGGTGTGCATAAGACCACATGACACCTTTCATAACCATGACATGTTATGTGTTGAATATGAAGTAAGGGGTTGTCATGACAAAGACAGGTTATGATGTATTGGTTTATGTCAAGATGTCATAACAAAGATGTCTCAAACAATGTCATATTTGCATTAAAAATAAGGTTAGGCTTGTCACAAAACCTTCTTCATATTCATAACATATGTCATGTCATGATTATGAAGGGGTCATGTTAAGTCTTATGCAAACCCCTTCAACTAAAGTGTTACCAAACATTTTCAGTTGGTTTGTAAAAAGTTTCTGAACAGTTGTCATCATTACACGTTATTTACAGTTTTAACTGACTGGTATCGTCAGCTGTTACTCGAATCACTGAAGGGGTTTGCAAAGGATTCGGTTCAATTGACAAAAATAAAGGCTCAGTTTGTCTCATCATTGCTTACCAGTGACTGAATTCATGTTTACTCTGAACTGATTCACGATAGAGGAGCGAAATGAGACGCATCTTTGCTGTTACTCTCCTGAGAAATACGCTTTACTTCTAAAAACAACGTTCGTTATGGTTAAATAAAGCATTACATTGTCACGATGTTCTATATAATCAAATGACATTACAGGATTGTACACAAATTAAATTGATTGAACAGCTTGCATTGGTTAAAAGGACATTTTAAACGCGCAACACCACAAACCTTTACTCAGCCGAATCACAACAGATGCAGATGCGCGGCGCGGCCTTATGACGTCACACATTCTGACCAAAATAAAAGTCCTGTTCATACGCTTCTGCTTCTGAAAAAACAAACGTACATAATAATATTAATATTAAAACGTACATAATAATATCTGTAATAATATATATTTTTGCAGAAACCATTTATACCATATGCAATATTTATATGCAAGTAACAAATATAGTTTATAGGTTTCATAAAGTAGGATTAATATTAAATGACATTTTGAGTCGGCAATAGAGATGCGCGGTTGGCGGTTACAACCGCGGATAAACCGCGGATCGGGCGGATGACGTAACTAAAAAATGTATTTTAATTAAATTCGGCGGGTGGCGGGCGGTTGAACAGAATTATGTGTCAAAATGCGTTTTCTATTAGGCTACAATGAAAATATTGTACAGACAGTAGCCTATTATCCAAAAAAGCTATTATCCAAAAAATGAACAAAACAATTCGTCACATCTCATTCACAGGTTGGACAATGATATTAATAGGGCTAAGATTATCACAAATAAACACTCGATTTTGACCAATATCCAAGAGTGTGTGCGGAGTTTGGAGCACGCGCTGGATGGCAGACAGGTGCGGGCGCGCCGTGAACACTTTCATTTTCCCATCAACAGTGGAATCAACTTAAAATACTCTATCATTTCTGGTACAGAAAATAATAATACATTATTCGCAACTACTTTTATTTGCGTAATGTCACAATAACAAGAAAACGTTGTGCTTTTGTAAAATAATAAAACAATCATGCGCGCTTTCATGATCATCGTGAACTGGAGCGCGAGAACTGAAACAATAGCCTTTATAGACTAAAGCTTTAAATGTCCACTTTAAAAAGAACAAATTCGAATCGTAAACTAATAGCCTACCTTCTGATTATGTAATCCGTATGAAAGGTGCAGTTCTCTCTAAAGGTGTATCCGGAGTCGGAGATTATGTTTTTCGCTCGTTATTTTTTCAGACGCATTTATAATAGCCTCACATAGGCTACAGCACTGCGGGAAAATATTAGAAATATCCAGGTTCTAATTTGGATTTAGAAAATTAGTAAAATCAATTTTCCCATATTAATTTGTGAATATTTTAAATGTTTTAAAGGGACAGAAAGTCATAGCCTAAACAAATATCTGAAACTTCGTTGAGATGTAAAGCGCAGCATTGGTGTGGTCAAACTAAAATGTTGGTGTTCAACTCTGCATTTTAAAAATACAACAGTTCATTTTTCATTTTGCAACGACCGTATGGACATAATACGAGATATGGTTCTTTATTAAATTCATTTAAAAAAAATGAAACAATAATTACAGAAGCCCCTCTAAACCTCAAAGAAATGCCATCAAGACATCGACGCAGAAATAAGAGAGAAACAAGGAACTTCGTGTCTTTCCCTGCCATTAATGCTTGGATAACACAGCACGTCTCCTTCCATTAATAATAATAGGCCTAATGTCGAGTGCGGTGCATGGCTGTGAAATAGGTTATGATTTTTGGAATGATTTATCAAGGGAGGAAAAAAAGACGTTTTAGTCACGGTTAATGAAAACACCGTCATTTCGTAATATTATTAAAACTATTTAGTTTTGCGCAAATCTGTAATGGAAACGCGTCTCTCTCTCTCTCTCTCTCTCTCTCTCTCTCTCTCTCTCTCTCTCTCTCTCTCTCTCTCTCTCTCTCTCTCTCTCTCTCTCTCTCTCCTCTCCCTCTCCCTCTCCTCTCCCTCTCATTCCCGCAATCAGACACAGGTGTTTATCATCTGCACTTGTCTTGACCTCACCGCGCAGCTCCTTTCTCTACCGCTACAGACTCCGATCGGAGACGGAGTTCACTGCTGATATTCTGAGAGCTTTAGTCTCGCGGCTGTCATCATCAGCGCCTTGTATCGCCCAATCAGCGGATGGCGGGCGGGTGCGGTTTTGAAAATTGGTCAAAAAACTTGATGCGGATGGATGACGGACGGATGATGAGTTTTGTGATGCGGTTGCGGATGAAATAATAGCCCATCCGCGCATCTCTAGTCGGCAATATGATTTAATTCAGGATATAATAATAATAATAATAATAATACATTTTATTTATAAAGCACTTTTCATAAGAGAATCTCAAAGTGCTACAGAACCACAATAAAACAATCTATAATCAATAACCAATAAAATACATAGAAACAAAGCCTAAGGACCACTTAAGAAAGCCTGCCTGAACAAAACAGTTTTTAGCTCTTTTTTTAAATTGTCCACCGACTGGGGTTTTCGCAGATGTTCAGGGAGGGAGTTCCAGATGCGTGGAGCAGCACAGCAGAAAGTTCGGTCTCCCATGGTACATAGTCTTGAGCGTGGCTGATGGAGAAGGTTTGTACTTTGGGATCCGGAGGTTACGGGTAGAAGAATGAGGGGTAAGGAGATCTTTGAGGTATTGCGGGGCATTGTTATAAATGCAATGGCAGCAGTATCGAAAACCATAATTGAAATATTTCAAATAATGAGTGACATTGTAGATGTTCCTGTAGCTGCACAGAAACAGCTTTTTCTAGCACCTTGGACAAAAATGAAAGATGAGAAATTGGCCGATAGTCTGGCAAGACATTCTGAGGTTGAGGTTGGGTTTCTTCAAAAGAGGTTTGATAAATGGCAGCTCTAAGTGAGGTGGGACATGGCCAGAAATTAATGAATGGTTTATTATTTGTGTAAGAAGGGACTAATGGCCAACAGATTTGTTTTGATGAGTGCTGTAGGGAGGGATCCAGGGAGAAGGTGGAAGGCTTCATCTTTTTGATAAGACCCTCGACATCAATCTGCGTGACTGTAGTGAAAGTGCTTAAAGGGTAACGAAACCCCTGGTCAAAGCCTGACTCCACCCACTGGCAAAATTTGAAAAATGCTGAAAAAGTGGGCAGACCCCAGCGGAGACAGAGGGGACGAGCCGAGGGCGGGGCTGAGCGGGGGGCGTGCACATTAGACCCGCAGTAACGGATTAATTGACAGCTGCTGTCAGACTCTAAAATGGAGAGTGACTGGAGTGACGCAAGTAGCTTTGCCACGGAGCGATCATTTGAAGTTGAGGACTTTCTCCTCACCTTCACCTGAAGTGGAGGAAGGTGAATTGTCTGTGGACACAGGTCCGGTGCCATATCAATTCGAGCCGCTGGCTCAAACTGCGGTCTTAACTCCCGCATCGCGATCGGCATTCGACGATGCAAGCGAAGCAGCCGCGCAAGGGAGAATGGGGCTAGTGTCTGAATGGTAAAAATTAGCATTAGGGCTATATTAAGGCTAATGCTCATTACAAATTCTAACGGAACTATCCAATAATTAAAACCAATGCATTTAGGTGAATTTTGGTATGATGTAGCATTAATAATTAAGTGAAAAACATATATTGCAAGTCTCCCTCTACAATTACAAATGATTCTGTCTCAACAGGTGCACCTGTGGGCACTGCAGCTCACTGTCCCTGGTAGAGAATGTCTGTTGTAGGGAAATACCCAAGGTATAACTATGTAAGCTGTATCATATACTTGATTATTTATGGTTTGCTTTATCAATAAATGAAACACTAATTTCACATATTGTCTTTCAATATTTTAAGTTCAATTTCATAAATTTCAAGTCAAATTCAAGCATTTTAAGGACCTTGTACGAACCCTGGAAAAAACACAACCTCCATATAAATAGTAAATAAATCATCCTAACAAAGTAGTAATAAACAATTCTCATGTTGTAGGTAGTACACAGGTGTGACCAGATTGGTGGAGTGGGCTGTGTAACGGCACATCCAGGCTTTGAGCCGGTAGCTCTGAACCCATATGTGTTACAAGCTGTATATGGCACTTACGTACAGTTATATGGTGAGATGGAAGAGACAGTTACAAACAGGTTAGTTCCAGGAATAAAGGTTAAATTTTATATAAAAAAATAAATGTATATATATAAAAAATTGGGAATAATTAATTAAAAACCAATGTATCCTCCACTTCAACATACATGTGCACTACCTGTCTTTCAGCGCTTATAGACACCTTGCGTATCGCAATGTCGTTAGGTGGTGTTGGGGGTACCTTGGCCAACACATTCGGGTGGTCATACCTTCTGCGTTGTGACACGGATCAGGGAAGAGTTTCCTGAAGAAGGACCATACAGAGGTTTCCTTCCCCCACTGCATTAAATTAATTTATATATATATAAAAATACAATAAAAAATGAATTCTAAAGAAGCATTTTTAACTGGAGTAAAACACTACAAAAAAAAAAAAAAAAAAAAAACTCAAAATAATTTTTGTTATGTAAGGGGTATACAGTCAAAGACCCAGAACCAGATATGAAGACCCGGCGTCAGAATTATAATTAAAGAAATAATACTGAAGATAGTTTGCAGTTTCATTCATCAAGGCAAGGCAAGTTTATTTATATAGCACATTTCATACACAATGGTCATTCAAAGTTCTTTACATAGAGGGAATTAAAATAATCAAAATAAATAAGAAAAATTAAAACAGTTTAGATTTTTTTTTAAAACTAAACCGTTATCTGTGATTTCTTTACATGATTATCGAATGTAAATAGTTTTATCTCTAAAAACAGTTTAGCCTATAATGCTAGTATAACGCAGTTGCTGGGTGCAACGCGTCTCGCTTTTCCAAGCGCGTCCGCACCGCATCAAGATAAAAACATATTCATACACTATTCATATAATAGTGTCACTAACATTATATTAGATCTGGCTAATGGCACTGATACAGTAGGTCATCTAAAACATAACCTAACACTTACCCCATCCGCAGCCGATCCACTTTGTCCTGTCTGTGCTATAGATGGGATGGCCGTATCCTTCAGCACACGTTTATGGTCCGTGTGGCAATTTCCATTTTTCTAAATAGTCGTCCTCAGTGAAATGCGAGCAAACATAATGTCCCTTGATTATCTTTCTAGGTGTGTTTGGATCAATATCCAGAGCAAGTAGCCATTTCTTCATCCGGTCAGCGTTTTTAGTTGGAATTCTGTGAAACATCATGGTATTACCTCCCCTGTTTATTGTCGCAGCTCTTTACAATACAGCGAAAACCCATGATTGTAAAACTACACTTTTACCATGTATAAATTGCTGACTCTGTAACCCAAACTCTGAACGAACTCTCTGGTCTTCACCACGGTGCGTCTCAAGTGATGCGGTTCACTCCGCCCAAGTAGCAGTGCTTTGCCTTCAGAAAATATAGTTCCCAGTATTTAAATGGTTAAAAGATGTCTGTGTCTCATGTGACTTTGTTTTTTGTACACTCTGTGACCATACAAATCACAACATGTAAACAGGAAAACGTTTGCGCTATTTTGCCACTTATTTGGATTAGCACGCTGAGATGCAACCATTTACATTCAGTCTTTGTACTAAGCTAGGCTAGCGGTGGGTGTCGTCAGACAGAGTTACAGCACACACAAAGATGAAAAGGTATGTATGGACTTATCTAACTCTGGGGATAAGGGGAATAGGCTAAATTCCCAAAAAGTCAGGTGTTCCTTTAAGGACAACTCTGGAGTCGTTGGGCCCAAACTCAAAGCAGGAAGCGCTTACTCGATAGTGCTTGCAAATTGCCCACATGCTTGACTGATGCTAGCGCCAGTAATAGAATGGTTTTGACTGAAAGAGACTTCACGATTACAGACTGAAGCAGTTAGAATGGGGCACCCTCCATGGCTTCCAGGACCATGGAGAAGTCCCAGATAGGCACAGAGGGAGGTTGAGGAGGATTTAACCTTCTGGCCCCTTTAAGGTCATTCCTTCCCAATGATTGCCCAGCTACATGAGCGCAAGATGCTGCTGTGGCCGCCACAAATATCTTGAGCATGGGGAGGATGTGACCGTCATCCATCAGCTATTGTATATTACAATAGCTATATCTATTGTAAAAGGGGAGTACTTTTGTTACTCAGCATTAGTCAGGGGTCCAGGCTCTGTACTGAAGCCTGAGTTGAAAGCGCTCTTGCTTCAGCTGATACCCGCAGAACCGTTGTGGGGCCATACATGAAGGGCCCACAAGTGGGGATGGGGATGCCAGATCTTCCTGTTTGCATGTGTGAGGAGGTTCTTCCTCAGAGGTATCACCATGGGGCCGTTTCAAGTAACTGCACCAACATGGTGGCCAACTGCACCGAACTATAATAGGGTTTTCTAGAGTATTAAGACACACTTGCACTTGCTCTCTTGCTTCCCTGATCTCATTCGAAGACCTGAGGTAGCATTGTAACTGGAGGAAATACGTACAGTGGGCGGCTTGGCCAGTCGTGGGCAAGTGCTTCCTTGCTCTTTGAGAAAAATATTCAGCAATGAGCGTTGTCTTCTGAGGCAAAGAGGTCGACCTCTGCCTCGCCGAAGATGCTCCATATCAGCTGAACATCTGTGGGTGAAGAGACCATTCCACTGGGGGAACTTTGTCTCTAGAACAGCAAATTATGGTTCAGACTACCTGGCATGTGCGCTGCTCTCAGCGAGGTCTTTGATAAAATTAGGTCTTTGATCATGGTGTACAGGTTGTTCGACCTGAGTCCACCTTAGAGATTCATATAGGACACCACAGACCTGTAGCAAGCTGAGTGTGGAGCTTTCCATGATTTAGTTAGCTTGCTGTGTGCTTCTAGAAAGAAGGTGGAAATGTCTCTGGTAAGGGGCTTGTCAGCGAGGGCTCACTGGGCGAAAACCACATGAGCCTGAGCTCTCCTACGGCCTTGGTCAGCACATTGAGAAGCTCTGAGAGAGGGGGTTTCTCTGAGGCGAGGGCGAGGCATGCGGGGACTAGGCCAGCGTAAGCTTACTCGTCCGCTCTAACACCCTTCGTGCGCGGCGCTTGTTTTTGCGCAACTCAAGCAAAGGAAGAGAGAGAGTGGGAAACCTAAGACTTCGTCAGCAAAACTGGCCAGTCAAGTCTGCAAAGTGGGGAGCACCATTTCGTCGCATTCAGTGCAGCCTGGCGAAATTGGGCAGTCGAGTCCTTAGACTGGGAGCGCCATCTCGTCACATTCAGGACAGCCTGGCGAAACTGGCCGAGTCGAGTCCGCAGACTGGGAGCACCAATCTCGCTGCATTCGGAAAGCCTGATTGGCTCTCGCCATAGGCTCGTGCAGTTGCCGCAGCACAGCCAATGGCCGTGCTAGATGCTCTGCTTGTGTTTGCATAGCAGCTACACCACAACTGGGAAGAATAGGCCTCAATATTCTCCAGAAATGAGCTTTTCCCATAGCGTAAGATAGCTTACGCAATACTAAAGACGTCTCAAAAGGGTATTACTCATAAAAATAAAAAATAAAAACAGTTTGTGTTATGTAAATTACTGACCTCGGGCATGCAGTCGCTCATTTAAAATACTCAATTCTTGATGAGGCCTCACCTGACCTTTCTCTTGGAAACAGCCAGGGTTCTTTGGCCCGCCGCCCAAAGCGGGCCAGTTCGGGCTTGAAGAACTGTCATGAACAAAGGCAGAGTTTGTTCGAGTCTGGAGAGGGTCAGTGCCACGGACCTTTTAATTTATAGCTACCAGTTAACATCAGCATTAGAGACATTTAAAAATAACTCAAAACTCATTTTCAGACAGCAGTGAATGTTTGAAATAACTTTCATTTGTGTCTGTTAGTTTTATGCTGTCTTGTGACTTCAAGTAAACAGAAATAGATGTGACTGAATAAGTACATGTCCTCACTCTGTTGTGAAAAAATGGTAAAACACTATTTCTGTATCATTACTGTGCTACTCCTGACACAAACAAATTTTAATTGTATCACTTTTTTACTGTAAAACTGTGGTAAAATATTGATGCCTGGATTTAAGTAAAAACAAAAAGACACATTTATCACGTTCATTTTGAAATCTGCTAGTTTCCAGTCTGATAAAACTTCCCTTTGTTGGTGAAAATATGGGGTTGTGTGATCTTTAGTAAAAACAATGGTTTTAGTAAAGCTCCGCTGATAGCTTATGGCCCCAATGGTGGAAACAGTGTGAATTTAGGCTCAGTGCTACAGGACAAAGACTATTATCTCCGACTGACCTGTTGAAAGCCCAGACTCACACTGGCACGACATTGAAAAGCGCTTATTTCCAGATCTCCACGTCTCTGTTTATATGAATCAAAAGCCTTTTTCTGCTATATTGTGTTTATTGTTTTGCACAGACCTAGTTTTATGTATTTTATTTGTACAGAGTTATATTTTTGTTAACATGTAAAATTGTAACTAGTTGATTCTTAATTTGACTAATCAATTCATCGATTCTAATTCTTAACTCTGGCTTCTTAACTTCACTCATAGTCACTGGACATTAATTGGGAAATTGGCCCTTTAAGGTGAAGTTAGTACCATAACAATATTCAGCACAATATACAGTTTCTCAAACATAAGATGTTTCCTGTCTGTGAAACTCATTCCACACTGATACAAAAACAATTCTCTCATACATGAATAGTCATGTGGTATTTAAGGGCCATTTTATACCTAAAACTTTCTCCACAGTCCCCACATGTAAACGGCTTCTCTCCAGTGTGAACTATCATGTGCCTGTTGAGGGTTCCTTTTCGGTTCGAAACTTTTTCCACATTGTTGGCAGGTGAAAGGAGTCTCTCCAGTGTGAATTCTAATGTGGTCTTTAAAGTGTTGTTTTGAATTGAAACCCTTTCCACACTGAGGGCATGTGTAGGGTTGCTCTCCAGTGTGAAGTCTAAAGTGGACTTTAAAGTTTCGTTTTTGAGTGAAACTCTTTCCACACTGAGTGCACATGTAGGGTTTCTCTCCAGAGTGAAATCTCATGTGGGCTTTAAGGTTTTCATGTTGATCAAAACACTTTCCACACTGTTGGCAGGTGTAAGGCTTCTCTTAGTGGTGAATTCTAATGTGTCTGTAAAAGCTTCCTTTTTCAGTGAAGGCTTATTCCACACTGTTGGCAGGTGAAATGGCTTGCTTCAGTGTTGAATTCTCATGTGGTATTTGAAGGTTTCCTTTTCAATTCTGAAACGTCTCCCACACTGTTGGCAGGTAAAAGGAGTCTCTCCAGCGCTGAATGCTCACCATGGACCTTAAGGTTTCCAATTTGAGTGAAACTCTTTCCACACTGTTGGCAGGATATAAGGCTTCTCTCAGTGTGAATTCGCATGTGCCTGTCAAGGCCTCCTTTTTCAATAAAAGGCTTTCCACAGTGAAGGCATGTGTGAGGCTTCTCTCCTGTGTGAATTCTCATGTGCCTGTTAAGGCTTTCTTTCAGAGTAAAACTTATTTCACACTGTTGGCAGGTGTAAGGCTTCTCTCCTGTGTGAGTTCTCATGTGCTTTTTAAGACTTCCTTTAAGAGTGAATCTGTTTCCACACTGTTGGCAGGAGAAAGGGCTCTCTCCAGTGTCAGTTCTCATGTGGATTTTAAGGTTTCCTTTACAACTGAAACTCCTTTCACACTGTTGGCAGGAGAAAGGCTTCTCTCCAGTGTGAATTCTCATGTGTCTTTTAAGGCTTACTTTTTCAGCAAAAGTCTTTCCACACTGTTGGCAGGTACGACGCTTCTCTCTAGTGTGGACTCTCAGGTGTCTGTCAAGGTTCACTTTTTGAGAGAAACGCATTCCACACTGTTGGCAGGTGTATGGCTTCTCTCCGGTGTGAACTCTCATGTGGACTTGAAGATTTTCATGTTGGGTGAAACATTTTTCACACTGTTGGCAGGAGAATTTACTTCTCTGTTTCATTCTTTTTAGCCCTTTTTTGTGAGGAAGTCTTTTTAGTCTGTGAACTAAAAGTTGTTTCTCTTGTTATGAAATCATGACTCTCATATTTATCTTTCTCTTCCAATTCATTCAGTACTTCACTCTCCTTTTTCAGCACCATCAGGTCTAAGGCAAAAAGACAGAAATGCAAATTAACACATGTTTAATGGCACAAAGCAACGGGCAACAAACCATTTACACATGTAAAGCGTCAAAACCAACATAAAAATAGATCTTATTCCCAGGCCGTCCAAGGGGCTGTTGCTCTAAAAGTTTAATCTGGATCAGAATAATCTGGATTTGGAAATACCACGTTTTGCTATCCAGGATCTGGTAATCCATTTTACTCTTGTGCTGGTTTTTCAAAGCAATATTGGATTGGATCACACTGATTCAGATACACATTTAACCAGATACACACTTGCAGTTGTTAGAAATTACTCCACTCTGGGAGGAGCTCAGTGTAGAGCCGCTGCTCCTCCACATCGAGAGGGGTCAGCTGAGGTGGCTCAGGCATCTGTTTGGATGCCTCCTGGGCGCCTCCCGCGAGGTGTTCCGGGCACGTCCCACAGGGAGGAGACCCCAGGGAAGACCTAGGACACGGTGGAGAGACAATGGCCTCGTTTACACTGTCAGTGAAATGTGACCCAATTCCGATTTTTTGCTCATATGCGACACAGATCGGATGTGTTCTATGACAGTGTAAACAGTAACAAAAGGCATGCATTTAGATATTTCCAGATCGGTTTCAGGCCTCATTCATATGTGGAAATAAATCGGATATGTGCCAATGCGACTGTCATGTAAACAGGCAGATCGGATTTTCTGAGGCATTAGGCAACGTCTCCGCGGTTAAAGGAAGAGAGAAACCCCCGACGCACTTCTGCAAAGGGACGGATAGCCGACGAAACGTTCTGTCATAGGAGAGGAATGTGGACAGGGGCACGGGAGATGTTTTCACAGGATTGTAAATGTGCCAAAAATTGTTCATTTACATTTATTTTAAGCATTTATTAATTTATTTGTAATAAACACTTTAAGTGGGCTATTTAAAACGTGCTAGGACTATTAACATGCTCAATTATATTTTTAAAACAGATGCGCAGAGTGTGACATCATATTTCGTGTGCATAGAAAGAATTAATCTGCAGGCACTCAAAAAAGAAAAAGAAAATCGTCCACTGCTGCTCTACTTCTGAGCGCAACTCCACTGTCAGTGTTGTGTAAGTACAGGCTCTAGGCAGTTTTTTTGTGTTCATTTGCAGGTTCTTTATCATATAACAGTGAACAGCCCAATAACTCCTTTATTTTAAGGCTTAATGTCCCTGTAGATCGGTTCGTTGCATTACAAATGAAAGCAGTAGCCTATAAATAATGTCAAACATGTGAAGTGCAATCAAGTTCGGGGTGTGTATGAGTGTTCTCAGCCGATACGCATGTGATTCGTGGAGTTTTAACGAGTTTTATAGACATTGTTTCTTATTCAAAAGTGGTGTTTAGCACTTTCGCATATCGCAGAGCATGAAGCATATTTCGTGTTCGTCCATCTGTGCAAGATAATTTAACCCTTTAAGCATGTGCGATATGTTTCAGATAGGAGGCAAGTGTAAACACATGAATCGGATATGGGTCACAATTTAAAGAACGTGTAAACAGACAGTTATAAAAATCGGATATAGGCAACAAATCAGAATTGGGCATCAAGACCTGCAGTGTAAACGAGGCCTATGTCTCCTGGCTGGCCTGGGAACGCCTCGCGTCCCCCCGGAAGAGCTAGAGGAAGTGTCTTAAAGAGAGAGGGAAGTCTGGGCATCTCTGCTTAGACTGCTGCCCCCGCGACCCGGCCCCGGATGAGCGGAAGAAGATGGATGGATGGACGGACCGGTATATTTTTTCCTCTCAAAATCTACTCTTTCACCCCAAGCCCCGCCCCCCAAGGTCATGATACGAACCGAATCGTGGGTTTGGTGTATCGTTACAGCCCTAGTACACACCGCAGTTCAGAGAACTGTATCTGTCAACATCTGGCAACAACACATCAATTCATCCACTTCTCCCAAAATATATTAAAGTGAGTGGCTGGTGAAGTGTGAGAAGATTTTAATCTTCTCAATTTTATAGTTACCTACACAATGTGTATCTAAACACGTCATCAATTTATAAGGATTGTTATTGCCGCTTCAATAGACATCAGTGTGCATTTTACAAACTATAAATGTTGTTTTGAAACTAAAATAAAGCTTGTGTGGATGAAAACGGTGAATAGTTATGATGACAGCGCTGAGCTCGTCTGTCTCTCTGGCTCAGTACCACCCAACTTCCAAAAATTTGAATTTATAAGTTGATTATCAAGTGATCTGAATATTAAGAACACCAGTGTGAATGATCGTACTCAACAAAGACATCTCAAACAATGTCATATTTGCATTAAAAATGTCATAACTGAGAGAACGACACTTAATGACAGTTGTCACAAACATGCATAAAACTTCCTTCATATTCATAACATATGTCATGATTATGAAGGTGTCATGTTAGTCTTATGCACACCCCCTCAAGTAAAGTGTTACCATAATTTTTTTTTAATTTGTTTTTGCATCTCAGGAAAAATGCTTTGTTGAAAACCCAGAATGTACGGCACTTAAATGCACTTAATTCATCTCAATGAACTTTGTCATTGTTCATAGTACAAGTACAGACGGAAACAATGGGTAATACCTAAATGCTTATTTTTTTTATAGAAAAGATTGTTGTATGCATTGCATACTATGCATTTAAAAAATAAAAATGTTAATTTTTCTATAAAAGGAAACCTATAAGTTGTTCATTTTAAGAGACCTGGGGCCTGTTTCAATAAGGAGGTTCAACCAACTCTGAGTTAAAGCTTGAACTCTGAGTTGACTTACCCTGAGATGGGAAACTCTGAGTTTTCGGTTACAGAACAGCTGAAATGAGTTGGTTCAATCAACTCTGAGTTGACTGACTCTGAGTTAAGCGCGTGCACCACAACTATAAAAAGCCATTATCAATGGAGCGCAGATGTTATGAGTCACCATGGCAACAGCGCCAGAGGTGTAGGGTATAATTAATAACCAAGTAATCTAAATATTGTAATTTAATTCAAGGGATTACTCTTAATTCTTCTGTAATTTAAAATAATAAGTTGGTTCGGAGTTGGTTCAGACTTGCGAACCCCTTCAGAACTTGTTTGTTTTTCCACTGACTAGAGCGCCCAGGGAACAATGTAGTTACGTCACTGTGTACGTCGCCATACGTCTTAGCTAGAAAACGTTTGCATGTACAACATTAATTTGGGATTATCTCTAACTCGTGTACTAAGAAGGCTTTAAAAACAATTGAAATATGTCAGTCTTTTAATCTTTTCGTTTGATATGTAATCTTTTCTGATAAGTTATATACCCCTGTCTTGTGTCTTTTTTTCTTTCCATTTATTTGTTCTATATTGTGACTGTTTTCTTCTTTGCTTATAATGTTTTCAATAAAAAAAAATAGAAACGCTTGTGCCAGGGCTCCAGACTAACTTTTTACACTTCCATCCTGAAACCGTCCTGAAAAACAATTTGAACCGTCCTAAAGTGAATGTCAACCGTCCCAAAATAAAAATGTTGTTTCTTATTATCATCTATAGTTGTTAGTCACATAATAAAAACAACATTAAAGTGTTTATGATATATATTATTATATATATTTAGCTTAATTCAAAGTAGTTATCTGTAAATAGATAAAACACAGATTTAATAAAAATTAATCTATTAACATCTATTAACCTGTTAATATGATCGACTTTAAAATTTGAACATAAAATACAGGTACAGATTTAACTACTGTGACTTAAATATCTTAAAATTAAATAAAACCACTTTTCCTAGAGTAGAACAGTCTTCTTTTCAATGAATGATATTTGCATTTTTTAACTTCTTGTTATTTGTATGAATTAAATAGCCTATAATGAATCCTTATTAAAGCTATTAATGAACAGTGAATGCTTTTCTCTTTTTCTTTTGTTGCTTGAATATTAAGGACCTAGACCGCATTACTGTCACTTTAAGACATCGAATAATGCCCAATGACATGTGGATATAAATGCATTGATGCACATATACACTCGTTTAAGACTATGTTTAAGACATAACCGGCATAGTTTACATGAATGCTCTCCAAAAACTGACATTTAGACGTAATGTTGTGAGTGTTGTTTTGTCCATTCAGACACGAAAGAGAGCTCAATTCAGTACTCGCGAGGACGCGTGCTGTCGTTGTCTATGGTTGCAAGCTTCGAGTCGCGTGTATGTGCACAGAAAACTGCACCGAATATAGCTTTTTTGCGTCGTCACTGTTAATCAGACTTTTTAGTGAGTTTTACTCATTCTCCCAGGCGTTTACTTTTTTTAACATTTTACGAGACATGCAGTGCATGCCAACTCGCATGCGGCTGGGTAGATCAGCATGTTACAGTAGGCTACAAATGTGCGCATTTACCTCAAACGCAGGACATCAGTTCTGACTAGATCTCTACCCAAATTGTCACTATCTAACATTTTTGTCTAGTTTTTATTCATTAAATATATCCGTTGTTTAACCAGCGCAACACATATGCGATGTCATGAAGCCATTTGATGTACTGCATAACGAGTCTCCGCGAGTAGCCAGCAAGTGATAGTAACTATAGCAACATCATGAGAAGACGCAGCTCCGTTGTAGTGAGCGCTTGGTCGGTTAATTTTGGCATTTTCTAAGTAAACTGGCCTAATAGGCTAGTAATAAATGAACACGCATACAAAAAGTCTTTCGTCCTGTAGGCGTCCTGGAGAATATTTCTGTTCGTCCTAAACACATTTTCTATCGTCCCCAGGACGATAGGAGCGCCGTTAGTCTCGAGCCCTGGCTTGTGCCAACTTCAAGCATAACAATTACAAAGGCGGACTCCATCGTGTTTCTGCAAATGTTTCTCCTGGCTTTGTGATCCTATATAGCTTGTTTTCACGTGACGTCACGCCACTGCGTTGCCATGGCGCGAAACGCAGATGGAGGGCAGGAAGTGATTTTCTATATTTAGGAAGCACTATAACACACTCAAAATGCCAATGTTTTGCGTCGTTCATGGTTGCTCAAATTGATCAAACCGCGAGGATTTTTTATTGTGTGCCAAAAGTTGTTGTTCATAAGGGGAAAATACAAGAAATTGACAGAAAAACATCGGGAAAAATGTCTCGTCAACCTACGTCTGCGGTCGGGAGGAGCCGAATGGGAAAATGCCTGTGTGTGTGTGCAGTGATCACTTCGTCAAATGTGAGTTAATACATTATTTATGTGGCTTATTATTACATTATTCAGGTGTTAAAATACACGTATGTGGCTGTTTGTGTAACGTACCAGTTTCCGAACTTTGTAAAGTCAAAGTATGTCTGTAAGACGAGGTAGTTGCTGATATCTACAGCCTCGATGGCAGGCAAATCTCTCAATTCAGTTGAAAATCGGTCCTCTTCATAACATAAGGATCACATCCAACATATGTTTCGATTTTCTGTTTATTTATTTCTCTTGTAATAGCGTCTAAAGTAGTACAGTACGGATTTTCCTCCATCTCGTCCATTGCGCTCTTCACTCCTTGCCCTCCATCTGCGGTCCGTGCGTCAACACAATCACGTGACTGCAAACCACCTATAATGGGCAAAAAAGATGTTTCGAACACATCTAAACCCGCCCCAGCCCCCGACGTAAGCATGACGTGGTACAAGAACAGTTCTAGTCCAGCAAAGAGTTGGTGCCGTGGAACCAGTTTTCCCGACTCGAGAACCGGTTCTTTGGCTGTTGAAACACAAAGAACTGCTTCGCGCGAAGGCACCGGCTCCGAACCGGCTCTCAAAATGCTTTGGTGGAAAAGGGGTATATGATACCAATCTTTCATTTAAAAGTCACATTAATAGCATTTGTAAAACACCACTCTTCTATCTTAAAAAATATATCTAAATTACGACACATGCTTTCAACGAAAGTGCGGAATAATTAGTTCATGGGTTCATGAAGTCAGGGCTAGATTATTGTAATGCTATTATGATTGGTTCCCCTGCCAGCTTAATAAACAAGCCTATCAAAACGCATTAACCAGAGTTCTCACCAGAACCAGGAAGTCAAGTCACGTCTGTTGTGTAAAATGTGAGTACCAAGCAGCATCCCCTTTTCCACCAGTGCTGGTTCAGAGCCAGAGCCTAGTTTCAGATTGGTTCTTTGTTTTTTGACACCCAAAGCACCAGCTCTGAACCAGGAAAGTAGCACCAAAACATTGCTGATCGCTGGAGTCAGGAGCTGGATTACCGTTACCAACAAGACGAACAAAAACAAGTTGTGACCGCTATTTTTTAAAAAGGAGCTAATTGAGCGAATAGCAACTCGATTGTAATCTCCGTCTTTTCCAAGTTACGTCGAGCTGCACAAACGTGTTGAATTCACCATGTTTGGAAGCCATGAGCATCAATTGTGATGCAACGACCACCATTGTTGATGAAAGGCTTGTTCGAGACTGATCGGAGCTGCGGGAGTGTTTGGAGAGCATACGACTCCTGTGCTTTTGAATTGCTCTAGCAATGCTTTGATGTCATGTGCCGATCTGTCTGAAAGCGGATGCATCTCGAACAAGCCTGGTGTGTTTGTGTTTGGCGCTGCCTCGCTAACATTGCAGGGCAACATGAGAAGTATAGAGACGTAAGATCTGGCACTGTGACTGCTATCTGGCCTATGAAAATGAAACCAACCTGTTTGTCCATCAGTTTCTTCTTGTTTCACACTAAATGTTTCTTCAATCTTCACGTCTTCACTCTCCTCTTTAATAAACGCCATCTTTATTACAGTGTCACGTGAATCTCAGTCGCTTTACCAGGAATTTTTCTGTGTGTTTGTCCTGTTTAAGACAAGAATAATTAAAAGAAAGAAGAAAAACAAATCCAAACTAAATCTCTGTGTGCATCTCAATTAGATCTAGTTCAGTTCACTGGTAAGAGAGTCAGTCAGAGAGGACTTAAATTATTTGATTAAACTAAACACTTAAAACTAGCTGCATATTATTAAAATAACAAACTATACAGACAGACATCTCATAATTAAGAGTTTATTATTTATATTTTGTACAATAACAGCTTACGCTTTCATGAAAACATTAGCAGTTGGTTTGTAAAAGTTGTTTATTGTTCTCCACTGTTTGAGCAGCCGTGTCGTGATACAAGCGATTCAAATCACTGAATCATTTTGCAAGTATTTGATTCAATTGACTCGGAGTGTCGAAAAGCTCAGTTTCTCCCATCACTACTGACCAGTGACTGAATTCGCGTTTATGATAAACTCATTTGCGATAAAGGAGAGCGAAATGAGACACAAGTCTACTGTTTCTCATCACTGGCGTTTTACTCACAACAATATCCTCCATTAAATTTAAATAAAGCTTTACAATGTTACATTTAATAGTACATAAACTAATTTCAAATCGTTTGAAAAACCTAGAAGACATTGAACGGGTTTATCGATTTAAATAGCCTTTATTATTTCAAACAAACCTTTCATCAGCCAAATGCAGGAGGGCGACGTAGACATTATGACGTCATGTCCTAACTTCCAAAATAAAAGTCCTGTTTACATGCTACTGTCTACAGTCACAGAAGTGCATTGAAATGTATCTGTCTAACTGCTTTTTTATTTTACTATATAATACTAGATAAACTGAATGTTTGTAATTCCTGAATAATTTAGCCCACATTTACACATCTGGGTATTTAGAGAAACTAATATTCCCCTCAATTATTTATATTTTTTATATTTTAATATTTACATTTCATCTAATTACAAGTCAATTACAAGTAATTATAATTATTACAAAAGGATTGATATTAACACCCTCAAACTCCCCAAATGCATCAATTAATCAATGACTCATTCATAATAATAACAGCCACTTGCTTCATTACTGAATGAATGACTCGATGACTCAATCATAAGACAGTGACTTACCACTACCTATTGGCTTTTTTTATTTCATATTTAAAAGCATCACTTTGTTTTTACCATCATTGCATATTTCTCTATTTAACATATTTCTATTTAAAGCATAATTTATTTTATAGAGTAAAGAAGATTTAAAGGGATAGTTCACTTTGAAATTATTTTTTTATATGTTTTAGTTTACCTCAAGGGCATCCAAGATGTAATTGTTTTTGTTTCCACAATATTTTCAATTTTGATATTTTTAGGTCAGACCGTTTGTGTGTATCAGTCATATAATGGAGGTCTATGGGGTTCACCTCAAAGAGCATGCACAGAGAAGTCCAAATTGAATATGATTTAATGACTCGTAAATGTAAGTACACATTGATGGCCTAAGACACGAAACGAGCGGTTTGTGTGAGAAAACGAACAGTATTTATATCGTTTTTACCTCTTGTAATCACAGTCACGTCCAATTAATCTGAGGGCAAGGGTGCTTTGGTCTGCGCAAGCTCCGGAAAGCCCTGGAAATGATCTTCGCGCGTGTCATTGTTTACACAGAGATTTCACTGAGAAGATCTAAACATATTTAAGATATAAAGGAAATCACAATGGAAGACAATTTCGATATCTCGACATGTAATGTTGATTTTTTTTTTGCAACCGCGCAAGAGAAAAATCACTTGGACAGTGACTGTGGTTTACACTTTACTTGAAGGGGTGTGCATGAAGGAAGTTTTATGCATGTTTGTGACAACTGTCATTAAGTGTAATTCGCTCAGTTATGATATTTTTAATGCAAATATGACTATAAGAGCCAAATGTTACTCGTTTGTTATGTAATTATAGGTTATAATTACTATGTCTAACATGTCATAGTCTGTAAATTGGCCACAGGTATAAAGGTAGAAAACATAATATTGTTGGAAGGTGTTTGACCCGGAAAGGCAAAAGGGTTTTTGACAGCTTGCGCAGCGCCTTGTGATTGTAATGCAGATGGGAATGTTGAAAATAAATTGACCACTTTGGATTTCAACAACAACATTATCTACAAGCGTTTGTTTAGCACAGGCAATCAAGTGAGTGTAGCATTTATAACATCTAGAGTATCAGCCAGGCTACCCCGGGTCCAAGCACCTCAGTAGATCGGTGTTCAAAACGAACTCCTAACATTCAGTCAAAAACCCTATATACTATATACTATACTATATGCTATAACATTTCTTAGTATAACCATGGAGTATAAAATTCAATATAAATTCTCGGTATTGCATTGGACTCTACGATCGGCTCAAGTTATCAAGCATCCTTAGACCTTCACCAGAAATACCGCGTGCATAGAGCCCATTGCCTGGATTTAATAAATAAGAAAATATAGCAGACAATATAATCAGGACTTCTCAGCTGCGTGCTTTCCTAGTCATCACAAGCTCACACAATATGTGACAGGCTTATGTTATACTGTAAAAATACGTTGTGTGTATATATGTATATGTATGTATGTATGTATATGTGTGATTGTAGGTTCTAAGTCTGGTCATCCGTATGAATGCTGTCTATATTACTGGCCATCACCGGCCATTGATTGTTGATTGAATGGATGAGCTTTAGTACGAATGCTGTCTGAAACGACTGCCCATCAGTTTGATTGTTGAATGAATGGCCAGCTATATAGAAAATAAACAGAATTATTTACTTGACATGCAGTGCTAATTATCTTTCCATTCTTTCCCATGCAACAGCCATCAAGTTGAGTCTTCAGATGAAGAATGGCGTCCAAGCACCAGCCAGAGATGGGATGCAAGCTCTCAGTTTCTTCAAGATCTGCACTTGCTGTTTTAGACGTGAATCGCCCAGTAAAAGGAAGAGGCAAAAAGACCAGCAGAAAAATAAAGTTCTTACCTGCTGTGTCCCCAAGCACGCCTAAAGAAAGTGTATTTGTTCGACTGACAAGGACATTACACCGCTGCCTGCAGTCTTCAGACCATCTTGAACACCTGGCCCACAGATGATCCTCACAGCATAATACAATGTGTTTCAGTTGTTCCAGCACTTCTTATCCACTTCAATACTGCGGACAATTGTGAAAAACACAAATGCCTATGGAGCATTTCAGCAAAAAGAATAAAAACAGTGGCAAGATATTTCTTTGAATGACTTCTATGCATATCTAGAGATGCATGTAAGAACTTTTTCCATTCTTTTCAGAACATTGCCATTGACAAGAGGATGGTGGCATCAAAATAATGAACTAAAGCAATATATAAAGGCCAAGCCAACAAAGTACAGTATTTATATCACTTGTATTTTCTGTTGCAAAGAAGTTCAGTAAAAAAAATATTATATTTCATAATATTTTGCAAATAAATCACTTACATAAAGTCTAATGGTTGTGTGTATTATTTTATAATTGCATAATTTTATGAATTGACTGAAATAGCTTGCAGTGCCCTTCATAACATTTGGTCATTAGGTTGCTTTTTGATGTGTCCAAGGAGGTTTCTTGGTACCTGGACATAGTCTTGGAAAAAATATTGAAGGAATCTCATCTTTCATAATATCTTCCTCAAATGTGAAATATAACTTATGTCTTTCAATCAATCAATTACCTAACTGGATTCCTCCAGGTTTGTTTTCATTTATTTTTACATGAAATCATAAAATATTACTTGTAATATAAATTATCTTCAAGATACTTTAGATTCTATAACTTTTTGTCTGTGTAAGTTTTTTTCAACTTTAACATTTGGGTAATAAACTCTAAAGTGTCTTCTTTTTAAATATGTCTAAATTGTGCATGTAGTGCAAATAGTTCAGCAACTGCAAATATTTTAGTTTGGGCATGTGATTTCTGGGGATGTGCCCCAGGCAGGGGAGGGAGAAAGGGAACTGACATAGTCTTGGAAATAAGTTTGCAGGAACCCCATTGTTCATTATATCTTCCTCAAATTTGAAATATAAACTAATGAGACTTGTGGCTTTCAATCCTTTAGCTATCTGGATTCCTGCAGGTCTATTTTTCTATATTTGTACATGAAATAATAAAACATTATTTGTAGCACACATTCTTTTTGAGGCACATCAACTTTTATAACTTATTATCAGTTTGAGCATTATCAACTCTGATTTTTAGTAGAGTACCAATTGTCTTCCTCCCAAAGACACCTTAAAGGAGAACTCCGGCACAAAATGAACCTTTGGTCTAATAAAACATTGGTACCTAGTCAACCGTTCTCTGAGATTTGCTTTTATGATAACCGAATGTAAAGAGTTTTATCTCTAAAAAATGTTTAGCATATAACGCTAGTAATGGGGGCATTTAATAAGTAAAAAGAAATCGCTAGTTTATACCACTAACAAGGCTTAAAATAGCCCCACACTAACACAGTAACATAATGAGGGTCCATACAAGAAAACAAAGCATTGAGAACTTTGTAAGTGAAGAGACAGTTTAATAAGAAGATACTTTATAAAGACAGTTCACTTCGTGTATACAGGCAGGGGCCATCTTTGGAAAACAGTCTCGACAAGTTGAACCACGAACGCCGTTCATACAGTTCAGAAGTTCGCTGAACTTCATACAGTTCAGCTCACTCAGCACGACGTTCGAACGTGCCAAGTGAGAACTGAAGTAAAAGGTGATGATCCTGTAGTTTGTTTCAGCCTGTTGACACCAATAAAACAATTGAATGTGCCAATTTACAGAAGATCTCAGACATCACCATAATGAATGAGCTGAAAACAGGGAACTTTTGGAGACAAAGAGGTTTTTCAGATGCTCAGTTTAACATGATGGCCCTGTACTTTTTAAATGCAGATTGGATAAAAACACAGTGATTACAGTTCACACCTGCAGTGAAGCCCCTCCCACAACAATTCACCAATAAATACTGGGAATATTCCCATCATCCTACAAGAGAAGGACAAACTCCAGGAGTAGCAGCTGAAATCAGTGACTGTTAAAGATGGAGTTTATTAAAGAGGAGATTGAAGACATGAGTGATCCAGAACCATCCAGAATAAAACATGAAGATACTGAAGAACAAACAGGTTGGTGTCCATTCTTGATTCTTCATTCAATGCTTGGATATGAACTAATAAACAGTATATGGATGATAAATGATAGAGAAATACATTCAAAATATCATAACCTTGGATATAGCAGTTATCAAACATTTTTACTATATTAACAAGTGAATGACAGAACAAAGAGTGAAAGATCTTATCGCTGTTGCTTTCTGCTATTAAATAAGGGTTCACTTGAACTGATTCTAACTGTATTTCTGTGTGTTTTAGACCAGTTGAGAGTGAAAGAGCAAAGACGAGAACTGAATGAAGTGGAGGAGGAACGTGTAACTTTACAATTCAAAGAACAAATACCAAAAAGACACACACCTGCACTCAGTGTGGAAAGAGTTTCACAAAGAAAGGAAACCTTAACACACATATGCGAATTCACACTGGAGAGAAACCGTATACATGCACTCAGTGTGGAAAGAGTTTTACACATAAAGATGCCCTTAACACACACATGAGAATTCACACTGGAGAGAAACCATATATATGCACTCAGTGTGGAAAGAGTTTTACTCAAGCATCAACATTCAGTGATCATCTGCTCATTCACTCTGGAGAAAAGCCATTTAACTGTGATCAGTGTGGTAAAGATTTTATTTCATCAAAAAATCTAAAACAACACCTGAAAGTTCATTCAGATGTGAAGCCTTATGTGTGTTCTCTCTGTGGAAAGAGTTTTTCATGGCTGAACAGTTTTAAACAGCACCAGAAAACACACAATGCAGTGAGAGATTATATGTGCTTTGACTGTGGGAAGAGCTTTACTACATCTGGTCATCTGAAACGGCACCAAAGAATTCATACTGGAGAAAAACCTTACAAGTGCTCATACTGTGACAAGAGTTTCACTCAGGCTGGATCTCTGAAATCACACGAGCCGAGTTCACACTGGAGAGAAGCCGTATCGACTGTTCTCAGTGTGGGAAGAGTTTCTCCCAATCAAGTCATCTATCGATACATATTAGAAAGCATTGTTCTCTGTCACAGTGAGCAACTGTTTGGTTAGATTGACATAAAGTAAATGTGTAGTTAGGTAGCAACAAGTGTTGCTGTGAAATGCTAAATGATTTGTGTTTTATGTTGGAGAACAAGAATATTATTGAAAATTATTTGGATTGAACGCTTACTCAAAGAAATACCAAAATGAAAAGAGACTGGAAAGAAATGCAGAAAAACAACAACAATCAGTTATCGTGTCACAGTATGGATTATGTTTCGTGGTGTCCACTAGAAATCCTCCTTTCACCCCCGTCGTTCACATAGAAACTGCATTTTCCACTATCCTTGCCTGTTCTCATCATTGTTCATTGCACCCAGATGTCACCCATTATGATTGTTAGTCTGTACCCTGCTTGCTAGTGTTTATTACAGAGTCCTCATCTATTATCACACCACGTCTAAGGTCTGTTTCTGTTGGCTCATTGTTCCTTATGTTTTGGATTGCTAATGTAGATGTTGACCCATGCCTGGACTGTTTTCTGAACGGATTTCCTTATTAAAAGGATAGTTCACCCAAAAATGAAAAATCTGTCAGTAATTACACACCCTTATGTTGTTCCAACCCTCAAGTCTTTCGTTCATCTTTGGAACACAAATTATGATATTTTTCATTAAATCTGAGAGCTGGATTCTAAGGGATTGAAACTTGCCATTTCCCGAAAGTTATTAAAGACATTGTTAAAATAGTCCAAGTGACTACAGTGGCTCAACCTTAAATTTATCAAGCGACGAGAATACATTTTGAGCACAAAAACAAACACAAATAATGACTCTATTTCAACTATTCACTTCCCTCTCCATGGGTTTTTTTTCTATGGTTAACATAGTGTAATAGCTTAGAGCTACGTCACACGTAGGCTCACTAGTGGCTTAATTTGTGTTCGGAAGATGAACGACGGTCTTACGAGGTTGGAACAACATGAGGGTGAGTAAATACTGACAGAATTTATTTTTGGGTGAACTAACCCTTTAAAAACTCTTCTGTGTTCCTTGAGTGTGGATCGTGACATATATAAAACAATTCCCTGAATTTGATCAGGTGTTTTTAGTTATATATAAAGCTGTTATATATAAAGCTGTCAGGACCCTGAGATATTTTTGTGCTCATATCATCTGCCCTTGAGTATAACCCTTCATGGTAAATAAAGCTCTTCTTATGTTATCTCTCTGGTAGTGTGACTCTCTTCCTTTTCCTGTTGCGGCTGACCCCTAGACGGTCATAACAAAAGCATACAGATGTATGTACAATAACAACAAAATACAATGACCGTTTCACTGACATTGTGTGATTTTTAGAGTAAAAGGTTTCTACAGATCCAATAATTAAAATAAAACTAAGATTCAAATAAAGCACACGTATAGTGAAATAAACGTTTTAATTCTGTGACGTTAGTTTTGTGGAAGTTGTAACTTTCTGATTTTTCATTTAGCTGTCAGTGTAAGGCAGTTCTATGTCTCTAGTAAAACAATAAAAACGTCCTATGGCCTGTAGCACAAAGCCGGTTTCAGTTGCTAACAGGTAAAGTTTGAGCTTAGTTCGGGCAAACTCTGGCTTTTTCAGGCTCAAGAAAGTGGATTGTTTTTTAGTTGTGTTCATCACCATCAACTGACGCTACACGGCTAAGCTGTTCTGGAGCAGGTTTAATCCTGGGTTAGAGATTGCTGACCAAAACAGTGCAGTGACATCTGATACAACAAAGCCACTTTATCTCTCACTCCAGTTTTTATGTTTTGCTGCTAATTATTTTATTATATATATATATATATATATATATATATATATATATATATATATATATATATATATATATATATATAGTATATACGTATATATATTAATTACAATTACTTTTGATTAATGTAATATTTATATAGCTATTAGCCTAAATTAATTGACAAGTAATATTAAACTTTGCTTTTAAATTAACATGATTATTTTAAACTAATTGATATAGCCTATAATGGTTTTAAAAGTGTTGCCAGATGTAATTATAGTATAATTATACAACAATTATAGTATTTATACAATAATTTTGACCTCTGTATCCATTCAATTATGCCTTATTTATTACTTAATTTACTACTATTTATGTTCAAGTATGTAACATTTTTTTGTAGAGCACCTTTGGACGAATATTACAAAAATGGGTAACACTTTACAATAAGGTTCATTAGTTAACTGTCTTGAGTTAACATGAAATAAGAATGAAAAATATTTTTAAAGCATTTATTAATTAATGTACTAATTTTAGTTAATATTAATTTCAACATTTACTAATACATTATTAAAATCAAAGGTTGTATTTGTTAACATGAGTTAATATACTAACATGAACAAACAATTAACAGTTGTATTTTTTTATTAACAAACATGAACAAAGAAAAATTAAATATAGCCTAGTAACAAATGAATTGCTTATTGTTAGTTCATATTAGTTAATTGGTACCATTGTTCTCTATTCTTCAATCTTTATGTCTTCACTCTCCTCTTTAATAAATGCCATCTTTAAGATGAGAATAATTAAAGAGCCCCTATCATAGCATTTGAAATGTTCCTATTTTTGTTTTAGGAGTTCCCAAAAACAGTTTAACATGCATGCAAGGATAAAAAACACTTTATTTGTCTTATAATATGCATTTATTTTTAACTGATTTGCTCACCGACTCCCAAATGATTCGTACACAGACTCATTTTTCCAAACCACTCCTTTGCGTGACGCTAATCAGCGGTGATTGGTCAGATGACAGACCCAGTCAGTTGTTTGTTTGCATAACGCATAAACATTGATAAAGCACTGCAGGACTACAAGACGCTCTATTCTTTATGACAACTCCAATAACAGCGACAAACATTTCACATATTTAAAAAAAATTGACATTGGAGACCTAGAAGGTGCGCTGAGCCTAACTTACACACACACACACACACAGATACACGCACACACACATACTGCCTCGCGCCCCGACGCTACAAAACCGTTCAAAACCCATAAAAGCAATAATTATTGATAATACTTACAGGTTGTGATTCACATAGCTGATCCACATACACTGGGTTAAGTTACTGAGCCCTCCTTCAGGAACAACCGCTTGCGAATCCACATTTGAATTCGCGCATGAAGTGAGCTCTGCGCTGCGCCGCGTTTGGACTTTGAACCGAGACGCGCGTGTTGAAAACATGTTTTCGAACGATCCGTCATTATGATGAGAACACAATCGGGCTATACTGTTCTGGTATCGTTGCAAATATGAACTCTAACCACCGATTCTTCACATGCTCGTCCCTGCCTGTTAAATGAAAGCAAAGTGGCTGAACTATCTTTGCATTGTAGAACACGGCGTCTGAATGCGTTGAATGTGTAGACTTCAAGTGTACACTTCCGTCTGCACGCGCAGTAACTGGGCACAGCCAGTATGTCTCTACGTCACGACAAACAAGCTAATGACTCGTTTCAAAAACAATTCATTTCATAGACTCAGAGTCGACTCTCACTTTTGAAAGACAATAACTTTATATACGGTGCACTTTCAGATATAAATCTTTGCAGGATGTTTTCATTCCCTTAGAGCTATATTCCACACCATATGAACAGTCATTTTCAAAAATCCATGATAGGGGCTCTTTAAGAGTTAATGGCCTTAATGGTCTTCAATTACCTGGTTAGACAAAAACACTCAAAACTAACACTACAAATTAATAAACACGTATTATTTAGGCATTATGATCTATATTTGGTATTTAATGAATTACAGATTATATTAATAATTACACTATTTGAAAATATTAGCAGTTGGTTTGTAAAAGCTTTGTCATTACATGTTTGTTGTTCTGGTTCATACACTGTTTGAGCAGCACGTGTTGTCATTCAAGCGATTCAAATCACTGAATCATTTCGCAAAATATTTGATTCAACTGACTTCAATTGAAAAGCTCGGTTTCTCCATCACTACTGACCATTGACTGAATTCGTCGTTATAATAAACTCATTCGCGAATAAAGGAGAGTGAAATGAGACGCAAGTTTACAGTTTCTCGTGTGGATGCGCATTATCCACAAAATATCCTTCATTAAAGTTAGATAAAACATTACAATGGTAATAGCACATAAAATAATTTCACATTGCTATTTAAAAGTAAGAAAGACTGAAACACTGAACTGTTTTTATCTTTTTAAACAGCTTAAATTCATAAAACGAACCTTTATAGAGGGAATGCATTCACGTGACTTTCCCGCCGGAACAACCCCTCTCAGCCTGACCGAGTGGCAAAAGATCTGCTGCGTGACTGGATTTAATAGGGGAAACTGCGAAAATGCGACTTAAACGAACAATTTTATCAATTTAAATTAAATGTAGGACTCAATATAGTGTTCCTTACAACTTACTAAAGATCGTGATCCATGGATATTATTGACATGCAGCCAGGAATCGTGTTGCCTGACATTTATGTTTGCCTGATTTCGACACCAGGGAAATAAAGGCAATATAGACCTAAACATAAAGCAAATTTGCCTGTGAACGCTTTATATAAATACAATATAGGTTTAAATCCGGGTGATTACTTATATCAGTGTTATATATAGCTTATATATCATCATATCTGTCCAGCCCTAAAACTTTATATTTTTTTTAGTCAGTGTTTATTAAAAAAACATCCAATAATGCAGAATATGGAATGATACATATTTAATTGATTAGTTGTTAATATATATATACCAATACAAAATATATGGGTATGGTTTTACAGCTAAATTCAGCATATTGACTAAATGAAAACTGCAAATCCACCTTTCGCTGACTGGAGTCCAGTTGTTTCTGTGAATTGCAGTGATCCATTTGCTCCTCTTTCTATAGCAGTCTGTAAAAATATACCTCTGATTTTTTTGTCAAATCTAGTTGTAAGTCGAATCGGCAAAGCTCTTTCCCACTTTATATGTGCTGTGTTTTGTTTTCGCGGCATTCACGCAGAAATATACAGCCGCTCAGTCTTTTTGCCACTCACTGTGAGGAACTGCAGCACTCCGGCCGGAGGTGACGTCACGCGCATTCCCTCTATTCAGCCAAATCAAAACAAATACAGGAGAGTGGCGCAGCCTTATGACGTCATATATCCAGGTCAAAATAAAAGTCCTATGCTGTCTACAATCACAGAAGTGCATAGACATGTACTGTCTTTCTAACTATTTTTACCAGATACTCCCTGTATTAAAAATGTAAATATAATAATTGAAATTAAGAGTCAGTGTTTTTAGCAATATAAAAAATGTGGACATAAGTTAATTTGAGTCTAAAAATAGTTATATAATGTGTAAAATATATTTCAAGAGTCAGTATAGAGCTCGGGATCGTTGCGTCACGTCGCAATGCATTGTGGGAATCACGGTACGGAAGTAAATGTGTTATAGTAGGCAGTAGGCGGTAATTCAGATTGTAACGTTGGTCACTTGATATTATTCCTTTTAACTTGTATATTTATTTTTAGAAAAATGGTTCAGTATTGTTCTGTTGTGGGCTGTTATAATCGATCGCACGACCGAAAGGGCAAACGCCTCTCAAATGGTGTTACTTTGCTTGGTGAACGCTGGGTTGTGTCTGAGGTGAATGTTCGTCAATATTATACCGGATTACAGAACTACCAGACGAAAACTGGGGCGTATTACACGTATAATAGGTGAGCAATTACTCCTGAAGTGTAACAAAACCGCATAGACAAGCTTCATAGCTTACAGAATCTGACAAGTGTGTGTGTGTCCACTGATGCGTGGGTAACGTTAAAATTACCTTAGTGCGAACGATTGTTTTCTCCGCGTTTACTTGAAAGATCTGCAGATCTTGCACCCACCCATTTGTGAACTGCAGGTGAGCCTCCAGTGACTTAAAATTTTTAAATTGATCGGAGGTGTAAGCACTCACTCCACAGACCAGGTAGGAGAAGATGTCAGGGAAACTTAGGCATGGCAAACTTTCATAACTTTTGGACCATTCTCTATGTTCATAGGGATCGATTCCGCCTATAACCTCAATTTTTTTATGTAACGTAGTTTGGCTTCATTATGAAGTTTGTCTACATATGGTATAGCCAACTTTTTTTTGTCACGGTCCATAACTCTTGGTGGAAACCGGCCGGCTACGCTATTAACTTAACCACCGGCTTTTGCGTTACCGCTAAAATGGCCGCCGTTACCCACAATGCACTGTTCCATGACGTCTACGCCCGAGCTCTATAGACAAAATTAGCTATACATTTTATATCTATAAATGTTATTAATTCAATACCAAAAATTATTGCTAATATGTAAAAAGACAAAAACAAAAAAAAACAAGGTACATCCCAGGTACATTGACCAATCCAGTATCCTTCCAACTTGAGCGTCCTGAATCTCTACTGCATTCACCCTATATATTCTCACCCTATGTGTCACAGCTCAAATGTTATCACTCACCTGTACCCCTCTCTTCCACAGATCCTGGAGATAGTGACGTGCCTCCCTTATCGTCAGTTGAAGAGGACGCCAAGATGGTGAACTGGAATATCTGCTAGATTGGGAGGGCTATGGTCCTTAGGAAAGTTCATGGATCCTGAGAAGGGACATTCTCACTGCCATCCACAATGCTCACCCAGAGAGAGGCGCAGCAGAAGCAGAGCCAGCCCTATAGACCTTTGAGGGCCCTAGGCAAAATTTAAGTAAGGCCTAAAGAAAGCAATGACTACCTTATAACTATACCATACTATATAACTATATTATATCTACTATGTTTGATGTCTAACAGGAACATGATGATACCACTGAGCTGAATGGCAGTGCAAGACCGAACACACACACACACACACACACACACACTGATGAACTTGCTGAATGAAAAAGGCTGATAGTGATTTTCACTGACCAAAGATACATGTTTTTATTGACACCAGAGTTTAAAAGTCACAAACTACAGCATATATATATATATATATATATATATATATATATATATATATATATATATATATATATATATATATATATATATATATATATATATATATATAATTTAAATTAAATATAGCAAATAGAATAACATTTAAATAAAATATTATATAGGATAATAAATTGAATATGTAAATGTTTGAATTTTTAAAATAAACAAAATTAACAATAACATCTAAAACACCAAAGATCAATAGTAACAATATTAAGAATAAGGTAACATTTCAATAGAACTATTAAAATCTAATCCAAATAAAGAAAATACATAAAGTTAGACTTAATTTGCAGAAGGTTATCATTTTACAGCCCCTTTATAGCCTGCACCAACAGCTGGAGCTTTGCTCACTGGCAGCATTTACATTAATAATGCTCCTGGACAGGAGACATCAGGAGTAAATTAATGTAAGCCCTTTAGTGTAGAAGACAAACAAGGTTTATATTGTTCTGTTAAATGCTTTAACCCCACAGCAAATGGTATAGGCCTAACACTAAACCAATTTTATGCAGCATATTATTAGCATGTAAACAATAACGGAAATTAATACAAGCACGATTTAGGCTAATGTTTAGACTTTTAGTATAGATTATCCATTCAGATATCAGAAAATTATGTACATTTATATTCTTGCTTCTTCTTTTCTTCCAGGCTCTTTTTTTGTCGTTTTTCATGGCCAGAAAGATATATTTTTTTCTTGTCAGACATAATCGATTGTCTGAGTCGCTGACCAAGTGACAACGAGTGCCATCATAGGGTCAGTCAGGATCAAGACTTGCAGGGAGCTCCTGGCTGATTTGCCATAATACAGAACTAAATAAATAACAAATCTGTGCTTATAATGATGCCTGATAAAGAGCACTGTAGGTCCATTTCTTTTTATTTATTTATTTTATGTTACTTTTGTTGTGTGACTTTTCTTTCTTTCTTTTTCCACTAGCTAGCAGTGACTCTATGGGGCCCTCTGCTGGCCACGGGGCCCTATGCCATTGCAACGGTCACTTAGTGGCTTAGTCGGCTCTGAGCAGAAGTCATCCACCTTGACACCGGGGTCCTTGATCCTCAGGAGCAATCGGTGAGAGGAGGGTACTGTCATGGAAATCACCAGGTTCCACCCTAACTCAGCCACAGCGATCACTATCACCTGAGTACAGGTCACTACCATCCCTTCAGCACCAGTTAAAACGACCCACTACACACACACACACACACACCTTTGTCTAGTCTCGTCTAGAACTCACTAGGGCTGGGCGATATGTAAATGTAACGTTTTTTGGCAATAATCGCCAATATAGCTGATAAAATCATCGACTCCATACTGAACCCGTCCCACCCACTGTCGTTAATTTGTCAGTATTATGGATTTAAACCAAACGCAAATGGTGAACAAGCGGATTCAGGGACTAACTACAGGCTTTGCAAAAAAAAGAGTAAAAGTTAAAGATAAGCAGATCAATAATCTCCGCAGCCATATCCAAACACACCATCCAGCAGTGGCGGCCTCATTTAAGCCCCGCTCTGCAGCTGCTTCTCAAAGCAGAAACAAATTGAGTCTAACTCCTGATTGCTGCTGCGTCGCTTGTGGAAAGAAGTACGACAAATCCTGCTTTAAAATGGAGACAGTGCACTCTTGCTGTGACCCGTTTTCTAGTTAAAGAGTAGGGGTGTGACAGTTATTATATAACCGTGAGACCGACGGTTATAAGTTGAAAACCGTCATTTAAACTCCCATAACCGCCAAAACCATGTAATTAAAATATATTTATTTTTATTTTATTTTAAAAAAAATAAAATAAATAAAATCATCATAGAGAATGTTTAAATACTAATTAAAAACAACAATTTAACTTTAACTTTTAAACACGCAATCCAACCGAACCACTGAGGTGGGCTATTTATGGTGCCCATACGCACAGCGCGTGATCGCGTGGTGCTTGGGAGCGCAGCGCTGCCTGCTGCAGTAGCCGTCACTTTACACGTGAGAACTTCGTGAAGAAAGGTAAAACAGATTTATCTCGTTGCGAAAAGTAATGTTACATCGCCTGGGCACATTTCAGGTTTAAACCAGATGGCAACGGAAAACCAGAAAATCTTGATGAGCCTGTGTGCAGAATATGCGGAAAAACGGTATTTGTTACAAATGCCAACACCACCAATCTCCGTAACCACCTGAAGATTAACCACCACACGGCTTATGCGGCCCTTGGATTAACCACTGCTTCTGCTGCCGCTCAACCATCCACATCTGGTCAGAGGCAGTTGAATATGGCCGAGGCATTTTCCAACGAAAGCGACGAAATATAAAAAAGACAGCGACAAATGGAGAGTATTAACAGATAGCGTGACTCGATTAATCGGTCTGCAAATCCAGTCTTGTTTACAAACAATCCTCAGTGAAATGAAGCGAACAGACGGACAATGTTTTACCCTCATCAGCTGGAACGTCATTCAAAATAAAGTTTATCCATGCAGTCCTATTGGAGTCCAGAGGAAGCTTATGCAGCGACTTGTCTTCTTCCACAACCCAGGTACTGCACAATTTTTGTATTGCTCGATAGCTCGATCAGGTTTGTCATCACGAGGTAGCCCTATGTTATTTAGTTATCGCGTGTAATGCGCAAATCGATTCCATCCATTTTTCCTTCTATCTTGACCAGTGCTCCAGTCCCTGCTGCAGAGAAACAACCCCATAACATGATATTACCACCTCCATGCTTTACTGTAGGAATGGTGTTATTTGGATGGTGAGCTGTATTGGATTTTCACCAGACATATCATTTGGCGTTGAGGCCAAACAATTCAATTTTAGTTTCATCTGACCATAAGACCTTTTTCCACATGTCCTTAGAATCTTCAAGGTGCGTTTTGGCAAAGCTAAGTCGTGACTGCATGTGGCCTTCCTTGAGGAGTGGCTTTTTTCTTGCAACCCTCCCATACAAGCCACATTTGTGGAGAATTTGTGATATTGTTGTCACATGCACATAATGACCACTCTTTGTCATGAATTCCTGCAACTGCTTCAGAGTTGCTGTAGGCCTCTCTGACCAGTTTCCTCCTGGCTCTTTCATCCAGTTTGGAGCGACGTCCTGATCCAGGGAGGGTCTGTGTTGTACCAAATACCTTCCACTTCTTAATAATAGACTTCACTGTGCTTCTAGGCACTGATAAAGCCTTAGAATTTTTTTTGTAGCCATCTCCTGACTTGTGCCTATCCACAACTTTATCCCGGACATCTTTTGACTATGCCTTGCCACCCATACTTGATTGTTTTCTTCAGTTGCATTAACAAGGACTGAAATGCTACAGGAAGAGCTTGTTTCATGCTGAGCTAATCGAAATGACCACAGCTGATCACCCAACTGATTTCTTCCGGTACAATGAAGTAGGGGCTTTAAAATAATTTCTGCTGAAGGGACAATTTCTGCTGGATATCGACTCCACCTTTCGCCAGCAAAGTCAGCGACTTCCGCTACCATGTCAGGGCATAGCAAAGCAACCCGGTGTGGGGGCACAGTCATAGACGCGTCCCTGATAGAGGGGAGACCAGGAAGGAATGTGCCGTTCCACTTGGGTCTGATCTGACAGGGTCTGGTGACAGAGGGGAATCAGATTGGTGAGGTTTGTAGCAACACAAACTGTGTCCTCACCCTCTGGGGAGCTCAGAGATGGGAAAGTTAGTTCTGTCTTTAACCACAGAAGATTCTGCCCTGGCCCTCCACCGGGAGGAGTGGCCCTGCTACCACCTCCTCAACAGAACTGTAGCCCATCTCTGAGCTGTACGCATCCTAGGAGCGCCGCTCATCTGCGTTCAGGCGAGCTGGCAGGGCCTTAGAGGACTGGGGCGGCCTGCCTGCGACAACCTCCATGGCTTGGCCCAGGTGAAGGCTGCCTGCTCCGGGCTCAGCTGGAAAGTCTCAGAGGGGTTGCCCTCGCAGCTCATCGGAGAGCCTCCTGGTGCACTCTGCCTTCGGTGCATGTCTCTGAGCATCTCGTGACCTCCTCGTGCACTTCTGGAAAAAGGAACTGGGGGGTGCGCTGATGAGAGTTGGCGCTCAGCCCACAAGAACCAATCATCCAGCTGCAAGCACTCAGGACATGGTGGAGTGAAGTCCCGAATGAAAAACAAGGCATGTCACTTTTTGAAGATGGCCCCACAGCAAAATTCGAAGAAGCTTGCAGGTTGCTGAGGCTGCAAGCGGGGTGTGGCCCGGGAAAGCATCTTCGGGGCAGATTCCACACTGTCACGTCCACTGTCATGGAAAGACACATGACGCCAGGATGAGATGTGTAATGTACGTGTCGAAGATATGCACACCGCTTACCATTCCACAAAGCTGGTGACACAATCTCCAGCTTCAGCGCGGATAGAGAGGAGCTCCTGGTCTCTGCTTCGTTCCAGTTTGCAGACATTTGTTCGTCCTTTCTTTGTTGATTGATGATGAACACAAACTTTCTTCAAAAAGCAACAGAGTTGCACGATGGCACAGGCGTCATCACTGTGACACACCCCTTATGGCATTGGTCCTGGCTTTCTGTTCACACAGCGCGCGCTTCGGACTGATTCCGGCAATGTTACTAGGTCCCTGTGTCGCAAACTGGGTTCTTAGAGTGAGCTAGGATCAGCCACTCATCGAGGCAATTTCAAGATGCGAACCCCTGTGTAGCCGGAGAGGCACAAGGGCAGCCTCCACAATCTTCGTGAAGACACGAGGAGACAGGCGCTAGCCTGAATGGGAGAGCCACGCACTAGTATGCCAGCCCCTTGCTAAAGCAAACTGCAGGAGCGGTCTGTAGTCGAAGAACTGGAAAAACATGGGAAGCAGGCGCCCTTCCAGGTCCAGAGCTGCAAACCAACCCAGTGGCCGCACACACTCCAAGAACTTGCTGTCGGCCACAAGTATCCTGAATGGCATCCTGTGGAAGAGAAGAAGGTGAGCGGTTCGAGGAGTCTGCGCAGTTCCAGGATTGGCCGTACCCCACCGGCTTCTCTTGGGGACAATGAAGTAGGGGCTGGCAGAAGCCGGACCTCATTCCGGCTGGGAGGGTACAGTCCCGATCTGCACCCTTCGCCAGTAAGGGTGGCGACCTCCGCTCTCATGACAGGGGCATTGCCACCGACTCACAGCCTGAAGCAGACTCCCCTGAGACGGGCAGGAGACCATGCAAACTGAATCGCGGAGCCGAGCCTGACGGCTTCGGGCGACTCAGCCGGGACAGGTTCTGGAAGCTCCAGCCAGGCTCTCAAGAACTGAACCAGCGGCCCGGTGAACATGGGTGTGGTCACATCCACCACGTCCTGACAGCAGGAGGCCAGGGAAGGACCAGCGCTTCCATGGGGGTCTCCCGCTGGCCAGGGGTCTGGGCGACTGCAGAGGGATCGTAGAGCCGGCAAGGCCCGAGGGCGGGGCGGACCATCGCTCCAAGAGCTCTGAGATGGAGGAGGATGAGTCGCAAGACCCGTGGGCCCGGCGCACACATGCTCTCCTGAGACCTCTGAGTGCTCAGAGATGGGTGTGTCAAGTTCTTCCTCGGGCCACTTTACGGTACTGGCTTCTCTCCGAGGGGTGAGAAGCGGAAAGTGGAAAAACAAGGATTTTCCCCCAGCCCTCCACCAGGGAAGGAGTGTCCCTGCTATCTCATCTCCCAGAAAGAACCGACCACCATCTCTGAGCAGCCCATCCCCCAGGAGCGCCGTGAGCCTTGGCGTTTAGCGGGAGCGCAGAGCTGGAGAGGGCTGGTGGTGCCTTCGGCTTCCTCCATGGACGGCGCCCAGGTGAAGGCTGCTGCTTGGGGCTGTGCGGGAGGGGCAGGAGGGCGCCCCGCCGGCGAGCAGGCTGATGCGTCTGTGCCGATGCCTGGGTGGAGGCAGCAGCAGTGGGCCGTTGGGGCAGAATGCGGTTTTATCACTTCAGTCTGCTTCTGGGCAGTCGAGAGCTGTTGGGCAAATCTTTGACGCCAATCGGATGTTTATGTTTTTTTCCATCATTTGAAAGTTAGGCTAATAAAATGTTGCATTCTATACAGCCTTATTATATCATTTTTTTTAATTACATAGCCTCCCTCCAGTTTTCATCAGCTTAACTAATTGAGAGGTGATATTTGACCAGCATATCATCAAAATGTCCGTAAAACGAAAACTCTCATATTAATATGGTGTTCCTAATCATTTAGGTAAGTGTATATCGAAGGTCATCAAGAGTATCATCAGGGGTCAGGTTAGTCTCTGGCACGTTTAATTTAAGTAAAGTCACTCAAACTTGCATATGGATGTACATTTTGAGATAAGTCATTCCTCACAGTCACACAGCCTTTTTTATTATTTAGGTGCTAATAAATTATCTATCTATCTATCTATCTATCTATCTATCTATCTATCTATCTATCTATCTATCTATCTATCTATCTATCTATCTATCTATCTATCTATCTATCTATCTATCTATCTATCTATCTATCTATCTATCTATCTATCATCTATCTATCTATCTATCTATCTGATCTATCTATCTATCTATCTGATCTATCTATCTATCTATCTATCTATCTATCTATCTATATATCTATCTATCTATCTACATTCTATCTATCTCTATCTATCTGATCTATCTATCTATACTATCTAACATGCAAAAAGAAACAAACAAAAAAAATGTCAAAGTAATTTTCGGTTGTGATTAACATAGTGTCACAAATATTGTGAATAGAGTTAAACATCTACTGAACCCGGAAATCATTTTGACATTAACTTGAACTACTTTTATTATATAGCAATATACATAAAGTACAAAGATAGTAAATCAGTACACTATAAAATGAACACGAGAGACTGTGAGAGATGAAAACAAAAAACACCCAATCTTGGCAACACCAGCCAGCAGTGTCCGCCGCCGCAGCCGCCGCATGCGTCATCAAGACAAGAAGCAGCATAAGGTCGACAAAGCAGCGAGGAGATAATGTCGGATGATCATTTAAACGGGTTTTATGACAGGGGTCGGTGAGGATGAGAAAAATCTTACATTTCTGTGCAAACTTTGCCCGTTGATAAAATAATTGTTGTCTGTGGTTGTATATGGGCTGTGGCAATAATAATAAAAAGAAGCTCGCAACATATTGAAAAGAAATATGAACTAGTTCATTTTTTGAAGTATGAACTATGCACTGAACTAGTTCATGTAGAAAGTGAACTTTCAACACTGATCTAACATAATACATAATCTGGTAACTGATAATAAAAAAACGTAAAGATTTCTGGAAATTGCCAACACATAATCAGTTATTTTGATTGTGTCATGATTCTGCCTTAATGTCCTTGATTTTTCCCTAGTCCTGAGGCAGGATCATGACAGAATCATGTTTTGTGTACAACGCGCATGGCAAATTTGTTTGGGCCATGTGCTTGTGTTTGTCTGCTTACCTTACCCTGCCCCCTTGTTATCCCCATCTTGTCATTATTGTCTAGTCAGCTCTCACCTGTCCTCGTCATTAGTGTTCCTTTTATAATCTCCTTGTGTTTGCTGTCCTGTGTCGGTGCATTGTTTGAGATACTGTGAGTTTTTCTGGCATGTTAAATACTGTGAGACCTTGTGACAGTTTTGTCTGGTGAATTACTGGTCCTGTTTCTGTTGTTCCTTTATAGTCTAGTTTGTCAAGTGTTAGTCTAGTTTTAGTCTTCCCTTGTTAGTTTTGCCCTTGTTTTACCCCCTCGTGGGTTTTGTTTTCCCCTGTTTTCTGTCTACAATAAATTGTTGTGTGATAGCATTCTGTCTGTGATTGGGTTTATCCTGTCAACCTCAACAGATTTATAAGCATGAGTTAGGGTGACCAACTGTCCTGTTTTCCCAGGACATGTCCTGTTTTCAAAGACCAGTAGAACAATTTCCTATCCATGCAGAGGAGGCATATCCATATCATTTGAGTAGCCCCATCTGTTTGCAGGGCCGAGTGTCCTGGTTTTTGGTAATCAAAAATATGGTCACCCTAGCATGAGTGCATCAAAGCAAGCATTTTTGGGGAAATATTACATGAAAATATGAGGAAAAAGAAAATGCCACAATGTCTCTTTATTCTCTTATTTAGGGTGAAGAGATACAGATCAAGGATCAGTGAACAAATGATACTTAAAATGATGTTATTTAACATTATTGGATTTACTGCTTTAACAAAACACCTTTGAGTCACATGTGATATTCATGGGTCCTGTCTGTCTCACGTGCTGAAACTCTTTATACAAAGTTACATTTATAGACATATCAGACTTCAATACAGTAATCTATTGCAAATTTCAAACACACATTAGTCCTCATTAATATTCCTTAATCATGTTAATGATTCTTCATTATTTCCATACTGATTATTGGAATCACATTCTACAAAGCTCCTGTTCTCTTAAAGGGAACAGTAGGAAACCACTGAAAGTGTTTAAGTTAGACTGGTCATCATATATCCTTCTGTCAGACCAAAGCTCTCACATAGACAACATCTCCAACCTCCAGGATCAACACAACTCCATTAGAGGAGTTTAACCGATCCTGAGCCTGAACATCATGTGCTAAAACCACACGTTCTCCATTCTTAACAATGGTTGCAGATGCTGGAGTTCCACCATGACCATATACAGAGAATCTTGAACATGTACGCTCCTTTCAGCGGAGCTGTGAAAACACCTAAATCAAATAACAAGAGATACAGAATCAGATGTTTCTTGTGTCTTCTTCAGGCATATACAATCTTAATATTTAACAATCCTGGCTAATCCAAGCTTATAATGGGAGTGAATAGCTGGAGAAAATTTGAAGACCAAAAAGTGCATCCATTCATTATAAAATTATTAATATTTAGTAATAACGAATGCGGAAGCTCAGAGGAAAGGGCAAAACAAAACACTGGTCGTGAATTAGCAATTTCAAAGAGAAATGTTGCAGGATTTCTACATAGTAGAAGAGGAGCTTCAGTTTGTTGCACAGCCCTATTTTTTTTAATATAACTGATTGTATTTGTGTGTTTGGAATTGTATCATGGGATGATTTTAATTTTAAAGTGAACTTTCCCTTTAATCACCAAACACCTGTGTTTTAGTTTTGAGAGACAGCAGATCATTTAATTCTCTCACACACATTACACAACTGCAGAGAGGTCTGAATGGAGCAGAAGGGTTTTCATTACTATAAACTGAGTTGTTTGACTCATTTCATTGATCATTACCTGTGATTGGGTTGTAGGCGTTCCCTATGTTTTGTGAAGACGTTCCTGTAGGTTAGTGTGATTTCAGTGGTAAAAGGACCAATATATCCACTGCCAGATTGCATCAATGAAGCTGAAAAAGCTATTTCTCTGTCTGTTGTTGAAAAACATAAACAATATTGTGATATATGTACTGTATTACACTGATGATGTATAGACTTAATTTAACATCATTCAAGCACACTTTCACCTCTATTTTCCTTTCTCAACTCCACTTGACCCAGAGTAAGATTTGATATTTCTGTGAAGGAATAAAGATTCTGCTAAATGACATTTACACGGATTATTGTAATAACACATTTTACACAATATACACTCAACTTTACACTAACATTTACACTATGCAATTTATTTCATTGGTGTTTTTCTTGGAGGATCATTGATAAAAGAGTGAATGTTTTGGTGAGGTACCATCATTTTTCTTGTTCATCTCTTCCCTCAGTTGCGTCTCTAAAGCTCTGATGTGTGTTTTCTGCTCTGTAACTGTGGCGGTCAGTTCTCTGATGTTGGTTTTCTGCTCTGTAACTTTGGCGGTCAGTTCTCTGATGTGTGTTTTCTGCTCTGTAACTGTGGCGGTCAGTTCTCTCAGCGCTGCATGGATGTCAGTGAAGAACAGATGGTAGTTTTGTCGGCTGTCAGTTGAAGCTTCATCTCTCGAAGTGTCTGTTTGAGGTGGATTCTGTCCTCCGTCCTCAGATCTGAGCTGTTGACTGATCTCATTCTCATTGAGTCCTCCATCTACCTGATGCTGTACGACACACACAAAGGTTTCCAACAGCAGCAGTAAACACACTAAACCCTTCATTCTGCACTGATGTTTGTTTCCAGCTCTTGCTCTGTCATCCTCACAGTCTCTCATGTTCATTTTATAGTGTCCTGATTTGCTGTCTTTGTACTTTATCTATATTGCTTTGAATAATAAAAGTAGTTCAAGTTATTGTTAAAGGAATTCCGGGTTCAGTAGATGTTTAACTCTATTCACAACATTTGTGACATTATGTTGATCACAACCGAAAATAACTTTGACATTTTATTGTTTGTTCTTTTTGTATGTTAGATAGATAGATAGATAGATAGATAGATAGATAGATAGATAGATAGATAGATAGATAGATAGATAGTGCCAATGACTATCCTGACCTCTGATATATTTATGACCTCCAATATACACTCACCTAAAGGATTGGGAACACAGAGTTTCCGTTAGAAAAATGGTGCCGGTGCAAAGTGACCGGCAGAGTTTTCATCTTACAAACATTTTGATGATATGCTGGTCAAATATCACCTCTCAATTAGTCAAGTTGAGGAAAACTGGAGGCAGGCTATGTAACTTAAGGCCATATAGAATGCAACATGTTCATTAGCCTAACTTTCAAATAGATGGAAAAAAACACAAAATTTCTGTCCGAATTGGGGTCAATCAACGCCATTTGTTCCCTTTCGTTGTCACTCCAAATTCTGTCGGATGATGACGAATGGGGTTTCGCTTAGAAAGCCTATCAGCTTCGCCTCTTACAAAACGAGCCAATGGCAAAGAAATGCCATGGCTCTGCGGAATTTGCATAGCGTATCTCCGCCTTACCTCGTGGGTATAAAAAGTTTCAAGTTCTTTCTGGTAGATGGTAGCAGGGCCACTCCCTCCCCCGGTGGAGGGACGGGGGAGAATCCCTTGGTTTTCCGCTTTCCACTTCTCACCCCTCGGTGGGCAGCACCCTAAAGTGGTTAAAGAAAGAACTGACACACTCATCTCTGAGCACTCAGAGGTCTTGGATGACAGTGTGGGCCGACACTTCTGTATGGCAAGCCCTTTTAACATTTAAAAGCTAAGTTTGACTATTCGGAATTAACATTGTAGATATCAATAACGTCTTTCTAGTCGTAATTACATTTTGGATAGTTTGTATTATCATTTAAGATATCTGTAACGTAATTGTGACTAGTCGAAACGACAGATAGAGTATGGCAAACCGTTTTAACATTTAATCATTTTAACCTACTAGTCTCTATTTTCATGCTACTAGTACTTATTTTTTAGATACTAGTATCTATTCCATTAAGTACTAGTACTTATTCATTAGCTACTAGTGCTTATTCTTTAGATACTAGTGCCTTTTCTTTAGATACTAGTGTTTATTCTTTAGGTACTAGTACCTTTTTAAAGATACTAGTACTTATTCATTAGACACTAGTCCTTATTTATTAGATACTAGTACTTATTCATTAGATGCTAGTCCTTATTCATTACATACCAATGCTTATTAATTAGTTACTAGTACTTATTCATTAGATGCTAGTACCTATTAAATAGATACTAGTACTTATATCATTAGACACTAGTACTCATCTTCAATGGTGACTAGTAACTATTCTTTTGTTACTACTAGTCACATTTTTTCCATTGACTTCTATGGTGATCTGTCATTCAGATATCAACTATTCAGTTCTGACTAGTATGTTAGTATGTATTCCAATTGTGGAATACATACTAGTATGTATTCCAAAGCAGGGGTTACGCTCTTTGCACGTCGTGCAGAATAACCCTAAAGGCACCAAGGTGGCGGTGCCACCGGCTTTATATATATATTAGTGCTGTCAAACGATTAAAATATTTAATCGTGATTAATCGCATTAATGTCATAGTTAACTCTTGATTAATCGCACATTTTTATCTATTCTTAATGTCTTTTGATTTCTTTTTGTTACATTTTTTTCTCATTTTAATGCTCTTATCAACATGGAAAAGTGGATTGGCTTGTTTAGTGCAAATGTTTTTTTTTAATTATTATTATTGAAAATAACATTGGAATAGTGTTCAATTTCACTCTAACATATATAGCCTAAATAATCTCTCACACAATGCAACACTGTCCATCAATAAAAGGGTGAAAGAAATACTGACGAGGTCCTGATATTGACGAGGGGTGGAGAATTTGCATCATCTGTGTTTGTGTGTGTGTGTGTGTTTGCTTGGCCATCATCAAGTGGTGTTTCAGGCTGGACGTGCTGCGACTGATGATAGCTCAGTTCATAATGACAAAACATACAGATCGCTTTGGTCTTGTCAATGGGACAATTTGGCAACTTTTTAAAAGTAAACTTTACATTCAGAATCTCATTGGCATCCATTTCGGCGTCTCGCGCTCGTCATCCACTCAAAACATAACGTCACCATTTGGCCGGCTCGCAAGCTGAAACGAAGTGTGTGCGGCACAAAACGTCCTCGCGCTGCGCTCTGAAACCCATTCATTTCAATTGCTTGCGCCGTGCGAGGACGTTCCGTCTGTCTTCGACCAAAGCGCAAGCGGATCTAGCTAGACCGGAAACAAAACAACAGGCACGCCGCACACACTCGTTTGGGCTTGCGAGCCGGCTTTGAGTGGATGACGAGCGCGAGACGCTGAAATGGATCAGGACGCATGCCGCGTCCTGTTGCAAAAGTATGTGAAAAAACTACAAAGTTTGCTAGGACAAAAAGACCGTTAATCGCGTCGATAAAAAAATTAACGCCGTTAAATGGGTTTGCGTTAACGCCGTTAATAACGCGTTTAACTGACAGCTCTACACACACACACACACACACACACATATAGCTGCGAGCACCCTGAGGGCCAAGTCCGGCGGGTACCGCATCCGGTGCCTTTAGGCACCGGGGTTGCGGTGCCACCGGCTTGGGCCCGCAATCGCTGCCGCAGCTATATTCTATTAGGGCCCAAGCCCTGAAAGGCCAGAGCCCTATTGTTTTCCTTCCAATTCCCAGGGCCCAAGCCCTGAAAGGGCGCAGAGCCCTATTGTTTTCCTTCCGATTATCAGCGCATTCCAGGGCCCGAAGCCCAGGCGCAGAGCCCCATTGTTTTCCTTCCGATTATTTTTTTTTTTTTTTTTTTTTTTTTTTTTTCTTTTTCTAGCGACTATTCGGGCACTTTTTGGGGCCCTTAACATGCTCGAAAACTCTTGAAACTTTGCACACGGGTCAGAACCCGCGGCCATCAGAGCCGGGCTGAAGCTGGTACCCGGGCGTGGCAGGGCGGCTCGCCAGCGCCCCCTGGAATGGGGTCCGACACCTGGTCCATAACTCAAACACACTTGCATGTAATAATATGAAACTCGGTACACATGTCGAATAGCAGAATTTCATCTATACCTCGCGTTCTTGCTTTTTACCCCAGCCCAACAGGAAGTCGGCTATTGAGGTTTTTTTGTAAAACACACGCAATGAACTTTTAAATACTCCTCCTAGAGCTCCTGATCCAAATTCGACGAAACTCGGTCAGCTAGAAGTCAAGACATTGAGGATGAAAGTTTGTGTGGGGATTTTTGATATCTCGAACGGTTTGGCCGTGGCGAGGAAACGAAAACTATGGCGAGAAACGTGAAACAGGAAGTGTGTCATAACTTCAGCATACATTAACTGATCTGGATGAAACTTCAGCAGTGCGTTCGCTGTAAGAGGACGATCACATGGATGTGACTATTGTGAGTCAAAGTTATAGCGCCACCAACTGGCAGCAGGAAGTGTGTCACTTTCAAAATGCTTTGAAATCACCCTCTTATTTTTACCCGATTTGCTTCAAACTTCATCTGTATAATGTACATACACGGCAGATGAAGACCTATGAATGGATTCTTGATATCTTTGAAACTGTTGCCGTGGCGACGCATCAAACTTTACCATTCTTTTAGGATGCATTCTTTTAGGGATTCGAACATTTGTCCATAAATCAAACACACGTGCACTGGATTAATATGAAACTCGGTACACTCATAGATCACATCAGGCCAAACAACTTTCGTGCTCTAAGTTTTACGACAGTTCAAACGGAAGTCGGGAATTATGTTTTTTTTTTTAAATAATTGTCCTAGAAAAACATCAAATTACAACCCATGCTGTTACCAATCACCACCAAACTCGGTGTGCATGAAGTCAAGACATTGAGGATGCTATATTCCGTGACGGATTTCTGATATCTCGAACGGTTTGGCCGTGGCGGATTTTTTTGACTAAAAAAGGACACATAAAGTGTGTTATAACTTGGTTAGTTTTACTGACAGTTACAAAACTTGCCGTGTATATTGTTCTATTCAAGCCAAACAACTTTCTAATTAACAATAATAAGCTCAAACCCACAGAAAGTCAGATATTGTAGTTTGAATATGATCATGCTCTTTCTGAGCCTAGGCCTGTCACACAGTCTGTGTGTGTGTGTGATTGAGTCTTTCGACACACAGTCTCTGTGTGTGTGTGTAGGGGGAGGGGGCTTAGAATTTCACTGTGTGTCTGGCCTGCTAAAGTAAATACATTTCTTAAGCCTGGTATTTTTTAAATAAGTTTTTGTTTTTATTTTTTTATAAAGTAAAGACATATAACCTGTTTAATTGTAGTGCATTGACAATAGTTTTATATAATTAGTGTATTAATTAAATTAACTTGGTCCATAAATCAAAAAGGAAGTGTGTTAAAACTTCTGCATACATTAACTGATCTTGATGAAACTTCAGCAGTGTGTTCGTTGTAAGAGGCCGATCACATGGATGTGACTATTGTGAGTCAAATATATAGCGCCACCAACTGGCAGCAGAAAGTGTTTCACTTGCAAAATGCTTTGAAATCACACTCTTACTTTTACCCGATTTGCTTCAAACTTCATCTGTATAATGTAAACACACGCCAGATGAAGAGCTGTGAAAGCATTATTCAATATCTAAGATAATGTTGCCATAGCAACGCATCAAACTTTAACATTCCTTTTTTTTGATGATTTTGAGTCTCTTAGCGGCTTTTGGGGCCCTTAATGGGTTTGAAAACTCTTGAAACTTTGCACACAGGTCAGATCCCACAGCCATCAGAGCCGGGAAGATGGTACCCGGGTGTGGCAAGGGGGCTAGACAGCGCCCCCTGGAACGGGGTCCAAAAACTTGGTCCATAAATCAAACACGCTTGCATGTAATAATATGAAACTCAGTACACATGTTGATCTCATCGTTTCATATATTCATATATTCTCCTCAAGCCGGACAACTTTCTAATTTACACTCATGAGCTAGGACCCACAGAAAGTCAGATATTTTGGTTTGAAAATGTTGAGTGTCTCTCTGAGCCTACACTTCTGTATGGCAAGCCCTTTTAACATTTAAAAGCTAAGTTTGACTATTCGTAATTAACATTGTAGATATCAACAACGTCTTTCTAGTCGTAATTACATTTTGGATAGTTTGTATTATCATTTAAGATATCTGTAACGTAATTGTGACTAGTCGAAACGACAGATAGAGTATGGCAAGCCGTTTTAACATTTAATCATTTTAACCTACTAGTCTCTATTTTCATGCTACTAGTACTTATTTTTTAGATACTAGTATCTATTCCATTAAGTACTAGTACTTATTCATTAGCTACTAGTGCTTATTCTTTAGATACTAGTGCCTTTTCTTTAGATACTAGTGTTTATTCTTTAGGTACTAGTACCTTTTTAAAGATACTAGTACTTATTCATTAGACACTAGTCCTTATTTATTAGATACTAGTACTTATTCATTAGATGCTAGTCCTTATTCATTACATACCAATGCTTATTAATTAGTTACTAGTACTTATTCATTAGATGCTAGTACCTATTAAATAGATACTAGTACTTATTCATTAGACACTAGTACTTATTTCAATGGTGACTAGTAACTATTCTTTTGTTACTAGTCACATTTTTTCCAGTGACTTCTATGGTGATCTGTCATTCAGATATCAACTATTCAGTTCTGACTAGTATGTTAGTATGTATTCCAATTGTGGAATACATACTAGTATGTATTCCAAAGCAGGGGTTACGTTTTTGCACGTCGTGCAGAATAACCCTAAAGGCACCAAGGTGGCGGTGCCACCGGCTTTACATATATATATATATATATATATATATACATACATATACATACACATATATACACATACATACATAGCTGCGAGCAGCGACTGAGGGCCAAAGCCGGCGGTACCGCCATCCCGGTGCCTTTAGGCACCGGGGTTGCGGTGCCACCGGCTTGGGCCCGCAATCGCTGCTCGCAGCTATATTTATTATTATTTTTATTTTTTTTTTATTTTTTTTTTTTTTGAGCGACTATTCGGGCACTTTTGGGGCCCTTAACATGCTCGAAAACTCTTGAAACTTTGCACACGGGGTCAGAACCCGCGGCCATCAGAGCCGGGCTGAAGCTGGTACCCGGGCGTGGCAGGGCGGCTCGTCAGCGCCCCTGGAATGGGGTCCGAACACCTGGTCCATAACTCAAACACACTTGCATGTAATAATATGAAACTCGGTACACATGTCGATAGCAGAATTTCATCTATACCTCGCGCTCTTGCTTTTTACCCCAGCCCAACAGGAAGTCGGCTATTGAGGTTTTTTTTGTAAAACACACGCAATGAACTTTTAAATACTCCTCCTAGAGCTCTGATCCAAATTCAACGAAACTCGGTCAGCGTAGAAGTCAAGACATTGAGGATGAAAGTTTGTGTGGGGATTTTCTGATATCTCGAACGGTTTGGCCGTGGCGAGGAAACGAAACTATGGCGAGAAACGTGAAACAGGAAGTGTGTCATAACTTCAGCATACATTAACTGATCTGGATGAAACTTCAGCAGTGCGTTCGCTGTAAGAGGACGATCACATGGATGTGACTATTGTGAGTCAAAGTTATAGCGCCACCAACTGGCAGCAGGAAGTGTGTCACTTTCAAAATGCTTTGAAATCACCCTCTGATTTTTACCCGATTTGCTTCAAACTTCATCTGTATAATGTACATACACGGCAGATGAAGACCTATGAATGGATTCTTGATATCTTTGAAACTGTTGCCGTGGCGACGCATCAAACTTTACCATTCTTTTAGGATGCATTCTTTTAGGGATTCGAACATTTGTCCATAAATCAAACACACGTGCATGGATTAATATGAAACTCGGTACACTCATAGATCACATCAGGCCAAACAACTTTCGTGCTCTAAGTTTTACGACAGTTCAAACGGAAGTCGGGAATTATGTTTTTTTTTTTTAAATAATTGTCCTAGAAAAACATCAAATTACAACCCATGCTGTTACCAATCACCACCAAACTCGGTGTGCATGAAGTCAAGACATTGAGGATGCTATATTCCGTACGGATTTTTGATATCTCTAACGGTTTGGCCGTGGCGGATTTTTTTGACTAAAAAAGGACACATAAAGTGTGTTATAACTTGGTTAGTTTTACTGACAGTTACAAAACTTGCCGTGTATATTGTTCTATTCAAGCCAAACAACTTTCTAATTAACAATAATAAGCTCAAACCCACAGAAAGTCAGATATTGTAGTTTGAATATGATCATGCTCTTTCTAAACCTAGGCCTGTCACACAGTCGTGTGTGTGTGTGTGTGTGTAGGGGGAGGGGGCTTAATCATTTCACTGTGTGTCTGGCCTGCTAAAGTAAATACATTTCTTAAGCCTGGTATTTTTTACATAAGTTTTTATTAGGGCCCAAGCCTGAAAGGGCGCAGAGCCCTATTGTTTTCCTTCCGATTATTTTTTTTTTTTTTTTTTTTTTTTTTCTTTTTCTAGCGACTATTCGGGCACTTTTGGGGCCCTTAACATGCTCGAAAACTCTTGAAACTTTGCACACGGGTCAGAACCCGCGGCCATCAGAGCCGGGCTGAAGCTGGTACCCGGGCGTGGCAGGGCGGCTCGTCAGCGCCCCCTGGAATGGGGTCCGAACACCTGGTCCATAACTCAAACACACTTGCATGTAATAATATGAAACTCGGTACACATGTCGATAGCAGAATTTCATCTATACCTCGCGTTCTTGCTTTTTACCCCAGCCCAACAGGAAGTCGGCTATTGAGGTTTTTTTGTAAAACACACGCAATGAACTTTTAAATACTCCTCCTAGAGCTCCTGATCCAAATTCGACGAAACTCGGTCAGCGTGAAGTCAAGACATTGAGGATGAAAGTTTGTGTGGGGATTTTCTGATATCTCGAACGGTTTGGCCGTGGCGAGGAAACGAAATTATGGCGAGAAACGTGAAACAGGAAGTGTGTCATAACTTCAGCATACATTAACTGATCTGGATGAAACTTCAGCAGTGCGTTCGCTGTAAGAGGACGATCACATGGATGTGACTATTGTGAGTCAAAGTTATAGCGCCACCAACTGGCAGCAGGAAGTGTGTCACTTTCAAAATGCTTTGAAATCACCCTCTTATTTTTACCCGATTTGCTTCAAACTTCATCTGTATAATGTACATACACGGCAGATGAAGACCTATGAATGGATTCTTGATATCTTTGAAACTGTTGCCGTGGCGACGCATCAAACTTTACCATTCTTTTAGGATGCATTCTTTTAGGGATTCGAACATTTGTCCATAAATCAAACACACGTGCATGGATTAATATGAAACTCGGTACACTCATAGATCACATCAGGCCAAACAACTTTCGTGCTCTAAGTTTTACGACAGTTCAAACGGAAGTCGGGAATTATGTTTTTTTTTTTTAAATAATTGTCCTAGAAAAACATCAAATTACAACCCATGCTGTTACCAATCACCACCAAACTCGGTGTGCATGAAGTCAAGACATTGAGGATGCTATATTCCGGACGGATTTTTGATATCTCGAACGGTTTGGCCGTGGCGGATTTTTTTGACTAAAGGACACATAAAGTGTGTTATAACTTGGTTAGTTTTACTGACAGTTACAAAACTTGCCGTGTATATTGTTCTATTCAAGCCAAACAACTTTCTAATTAACAATAATAAGCTCAAACCCACAGAAAGTCAGATATTGTAGTTTGAATATGATCATGCTCTTTCTAAACCTAGGCCTGTCACACAGTCTGTGTGTGTGTGTGTGTGTAGGGGGAGGGGGCTTAATCATTTCACTGTGTGTCTGGCCTGCTAAAGTAAATACATTTCTTAAGCCTGGTATTTTTTACATAAGTTTTTATTTTTATTTTTTTTATAAGTAAAGGCATATAACCTGTTTAATTGTAGTGCATTGACAATAGTTTTATATAATTAGTGTATTAATTAAATTAACTTGGTCCATAAATCAAAAAAGTAAGTAAATAAATCAAAAAGGAAGTGTGTTAAAACTTCTGCATACATTAACTGATCTTGATGAAACTTCAGCAGTGTGTTCGTTGTAAGAGGTCAGTCACATAGATGTGAGTCAAATATATAGCGCCACCAACTGGCAGCAGAAAGTGTTTCACTTTCAAAATGCTTTGAAATCGCACTCTAACTTTTACCCGATTTGCTTCAAATGTAAACACACGCCAGATGAAGAGCTGTGAAAGCATTATTCAATATCTAAGATAATGTTGCCATAGCAACGCATCAAACTTTAACATTCCTTTTTTTTGATGATTTTGAGTCTCTTAGCGGCTTTTGGGGCCCTTAATGGGTTTGAAAACTCTTGAAACTTTGCACACAGGTCAGATCCCACAGCCATCAGAGCCGGGCTGAAGATGGTACCCGGGTGTGGCAAGGGGGCTAGACAGCGCCCCCTGGAACGGGGTCCAAAAACTTGGTCCATAAATCAAACACGCTTGCATGTAATAATATGAAACTCAGTACACATGTTGATCTCATCGTTTCATATATTCATATATTCTCCTCAAGCCGGACAACTTTCTAATTTACACTCATGAGCTAGGACCCACAGAAAGTCAGATATTTTGGTTTGAAAATGTTGAGTGTCTCTCTGAGCCTACACTTCTGTATGGCAAGCCCTTTTAACATTTAAAAGCTAAGTTTGACTATTCGTAATTAACATTGTAGATATCAACAACGTCTTTCTAGTCGTAATTACATTTTGGATAGTTTGTATTATCATTTAAGATATCTGTAACGTAATTGTGACTAGTCGAAACGACAGATAGAGTATGGCAAACCGTTTTAACATTTAATCATTTTAACCTACTAGTCTCTATTTTCATGCTACTAGTACTTATTTTTTAGATACTAGTATCTATTCCATTAAGTACTAGTACTTATTCATTAGCTACTAGTGCTTATTCTTTAGATACTAGTGCCTTTTCTTTAGATACTAGTGTTTATTCTTTAGGTAGTAGTACCTTTTTAAAGATACTAGTACTTATTCATTAGACACTAGTCCTTATTTATTAGATACTAGTACTTATTCATTAGATGCTAGTCCTTATTCATTACATACCAATGCTTATTAATTAGTTATTAGTACTTATTCATTAGATACTAGTATCTATTAAATAGATACTAGTACTTATTCATTAGACACTAGTACTTATTTCAATGGTGACTAGTAACTATTCTTTTGTTACTACTAGTCACATTTTTTCCATTGACTTCTATGGTGATCTGTCATTCAGATATCAACTATTCAGTTCTGACTAGTATGTTAGTATGTATTCCAATTGTGGAATACATACTAGTATGTATTCCAAAGCAGGGGTTACGTTTTTGCACGTCGTGCAGAATAACCCAAAAGGCACCAAGGTGGCGGTGCCACCGGCTCTCACACACACACACACACACACACACACACACACAAACAGAGCTGCCGAGCAGTATGGAGGGCCAAAGCCGGCCGGTACCGCCATCCCGGTGCCTTAGGCCCCGGGGTTAGACACGCAAACTGAACCAAGCAGCATG
>JAQIUQ010005803.1:80000-118566 GCA_030378365.1 Hybognathus amarus | reverse complement strand
TTCCCTCCTTCCTTCCTTCCTTCCTTCCTTCCTTCCTTCCTTCCCTTTCTTTCCATCTTTCCTTCCTTCCCTTTCTTTCCATCATTCCTTCCTTCCCTTTCTTTCCCCCTTCCTTCCTTCATTCATTTCTGCATTCCTTCCTTCCCTTTCTTTCCACCTTCCTTCCTTCCTTCCTTCCTTCCTTCCTTCCTTCCTTCCTTCCTTCTCTTCCTTCATTCCCTCCTTCCTTCCTTCCCCTTCTTTTCATCTCTTTCTTCCTTCCCTTTCTTTCCATCATTCCTTCCTTCCCTTTCTTTCCACCTTCCTTCCTTCCTTCATTCTCCCTCCTTCCTTCCTTCCTTCCTTTCCCTTTTCTTTCCATCTTTCCTTCCATCCCTTTCTTTCCATCATTCCTTCCTTCCCTTTCTTTCCACCTTCCTTCCTTCCTTCCTTCCTTCCTTCCTTCCTTCCTTCCTTCCCTTCTTTTCATTCATTTCCTCCTTTCTTCCCTTCCTTCACCCTTCCTTCCTTCCTTCTTTCCTTCCATCCTTCCTTCTTTCTGTCGTCTCCTTCCTTCCTTCCTTTCCCTGGATCTCTGACTGCACACATGATGAACTGAACAAACACACTGGCTTCATCTTGGCAGCTTCTCTCTTCAGGCCCTGAGATGTTTTTCTGACGTTCAATGCTGCGAGCGCTAAACTCTTGGCATATGCTTCACAAATGCTCATGCAATCAGTGACGAGAGCGTCTGGATCAAGCATCTGAAACTAAAGAATCAATTTGCTGCACTTCAGAGCGAGTGTTTGCCGTTTGGAAAAGAGACCACCGGAGCAACAGCCATTGAGATGAATGGGAATGCTAATGATAGCTTTCAATACACTGGGACCTGCATTAAGAAAGGCTTAACATGCTGAAGCTGTTCAATGGAGATCATGTTTGTGTAAATGCAGTTCAGTCCCTGTGCAGCAGAGGGCGACATGACAGAGACAGGTGAATTTAATCATCAAAAAATAAATCTTGATTTTATCTGCTTTTGATAATTAATGTTTCCTTCTTGTATTTTAGCTTTGAGGTCATAAAATGGACTTTTAGCAGATAAACAAATTTTGCGGGTCTTTAAAAACATTGAGATATTGAGTTCAGTCAACCAAAGCATCTAACTGCCTCTGAAGTTGGTAATACAGATCATTTTCTGCCTTTTTGAACTTTGAGACAATCTTATTTGCATGAAAGGTGTAGAAAATGACCAATCTCGCTTGCTCTAAAATAAGTATGCTCTTGCACACATGCCTTTTGATTTTATACCCTGAAGAACTTTTTGCATTTCTGATTCAAACTTTTATTTTTCATTATGCATTGCATATATTATAGAAGTGAATGTTGAGGTTTGCAGCATGCCCCCCCCCTCTCTCTCTCTCTCTCTCTCAAAGCCCACAGCATTGCTTTATATCTGATACTGTAAGTGAAGTGGATTGTGCTGATTCGATCCATCGAGTCAGAATCATTGCGGATGTTTTGAATATTCTCTGGCATTATGGAAGACACATATCTGATTATTTAATACATGTAGTTTGATTTGAAGATAATTGTAATGTTTTGATGATGAGGTGAGGCGGATAACTTTATTAAATAACACAAATGAATGAAATCCAAAATGAAAATAAAACAAAACGCATGCTAAACACAACCAACACAATATGAACCAGGTCTGAACTAATCAATGAAACGATGAATCACCAAAACGAAACATGATGAAGACAATTTGAATTGAACTGAATTGAATTGATAGAGACAGACAGGTAGAGACAGATAGGTAGAGATAGACAGGTCGAGACAGATAGGTAGAGATAGACAGGTACAGACAGATACAGACAGATAGGTAGAGACAGATAGCGAAAGACAGACAGGTAGAGACAGAGAAAGACAGGTAGAGACAGATAGGTAGAGATAGACAGGTACAGATAGATACAGACAGATAGGTAGAGACAGATAGGTAGAGATAGACAGGTACAGATAGATACAGACAGATAGGTACAGACAGATAGCGACAGACAGACAGGTAGAAACAGATAGGTAGAGATAGACAGGTTCAGACAGATAGGTACAGACAGACACACAGAGAACGACAGGTAGATACCGATAGATAGAGATGGGCAGACGATCCCGAGGATACAGATAAACAGGTTACTGAGGATGGATTCACTGAATCACATACAATCATATCCAGGATCTGATTCCCTGACACGCACACACACACACAGGAGTAAACTGCCGCAATACAAAAGCTATCAACAAGATAAACAACAAAACATGACTTATATAATCCCTTATGTATCTGCCCTCCCTCATAAAATGTTGCTCTTACGTTTACTCTTAAAACCTCCTAGATAGACTAATATTTGTATTCATAAAATGCACATTAGATTACAAATAAGATCTCAGCTGTTTATCCAAGACCAGTGGGTTTGGACCCCACAGAACTGCACATTCTGGATGTCCTTTCTTGGTGAATGTACATCTGAATTACATTCAAACTACACAAATTCATACCTGGTGTACCTCAAGGCTCTGTTCTGGGCCCTCTGCTTTTTTTTACTTGTTACCACTTAGACTAATTATAAGATGCTTTGGGGTCTATTTATTTTAGCATACAGATTTGTTTTAGCACTCCTTCGCACCTTAGTGCTTCCTCTATACAGAACCTGCATCAAAGACCTCAATCTATGACTGGAGGCAAATCACCTTACAGGGATAGTTCACCCAAAAATTACAATTCTGTCATTTACTCACCCTTATGTTGTTCCAAACCTGTATGAGTTTATTTTGAAGAACATTGGTTACCAGTTGATGGTGGCCATTGATTTCATAGTATCTACTTAATATTTCTAGTATTCTAACCTCTCCTAGTCCGCAGGATGCTAAAACTTGCATTCCTCTGTCTGTATAACCGTGCTATACAAGTAAAACATAAATAAAATAATAATAAAAAACATTATTATAAATATTTTTCGAAGTTGTAGTCTACGTTTTACAAGAGTGTACTATTTTAGTCTTTCAAATTAAAAATCGAACTTTTGATTCATTCAACGCAAGACTTGCTCTCTTTTTTTGTAATAGGGCTTGGGCGTCATGACGTCATTACTGACGTGGCGGCCATGTTGGAAGCTTACGCGCATGTAAACATACAGCAAGTCGAACGAGGAGAAGCAGCAGAGTTGGGATAAAGAAAAGAAAAAAGATGTTAAAATCCCTAAAAGGTTGTGGAATTTACCGGGATATGTTAAATAGGGAAGCCAGTGACCGGTATGTGGACTAAACCGGCACTTTTAACGGTTTGGATCCATATGAAACTTCCAACAAAGAGTCGGCAAACAGTGGGAACAGGGTAATCCGGACAGATAGTTAGTAATGTTAGCTGTCAACCCTCACGTTTTTTTTCCGGGTTTCTCACGCACTCTGATCTCTTTTCCCGCTGTCTTCCCGTTTTAGTATATTCCTGTAAAATATCCCGTATTTTAATATTCTCATAACATTAACATTAGCCCTTTAATCGGACCTGTCAGCCTCTGTTGTCCTGTTGCTAAACTGTTACCATCTTGCTTTAAGCATCGTTTTGCTTACTAACTTAAGTTTAAGTGCTTAAAACAGCTAACGTTACTAACTACACACTGTAAAAATGAATATGCTCTATCTAATCAATAGAATTGTGGCAACAGATTACAAGCAATATTATTAATTAAATTTAAGAAATTAGAATTGTGTAATAATTAATCAAATTATTCCTTAAAAGTTAACCATTTAAAATGAGTAAGGTTTACACCAAAAAATTTAACAGAAATATCTCACTAACAGACAGACGTCAAAGATTAATTAAGAACTATTTATTCTATATTGCCAACATTGAAGACACCTGATGTTAACAAGCAGAATCACGAAGGAAAAAAACACAATTTTCAAACAAACACCGATCACCATAATGGTGACTTAAATTTATGTTTTTGGTAGTTGTTGTAAGTTTTACTCATTTTAAATGGTTAACTAATTATTTCTCAATTCTAATTTGTTAAATTTAATTAATAATTTTGCTTGTAATCTTTTGCAACAATTTTTTTGATTAGATAAAGCATATTCATTTTTACAGTGCACTTTTGAAACACAAAGTTAAAAGAATGTGTGAATGGTTGTTAGCACTATAACTGTCACTAAACTAGCAGCTAGGTGGAGCGCAGTTTACCTTTGTCCGGTTAGCGTATAACATACTGTGCTCCCATTGTTTGTTGGAAATTTCAAATGGATCCAACCCGTTAAAAGTGCCGTTTTATCCACATACCGGTCCCTGGTTTCCCTATTAAACGTATCCCGGTAAATTCCGCATCCTTTTGGGGATTTTAACATCTTTTTTTATTTTCTTTCTCCCAACTAGCTGCTTCTCCTCATTCGATTTGCTGGTATGTTTACATTTACGAAGCCTCCAACATGGCCGCCACGTCCCAGAATGCAATGCGGCGCCCAAGCCCTATTATTTGTGAAACGTGTGAAAGTTTTTTCAGTGCTGAAAGCAAATCCAACACATTTCCATGAATGTCGACATGCAGAAAATCGTGATGGCTCTAAAGATTAGCCTACTTTATTATTAGTATTTTTTTTGTGGGTTAAGTTGAATGTAATCTGAAAAATGTTCTTGACGGGTTTCATATGATTCGTTTGCGCAATGCTATGATGATGAGTGAACGCAGTTACAGATCCACTCTATTCACACTGAATCACAGCGCGAGGACACCCACACTGCGCTCTCTCTCTCTCTCTCTCTCTCTCTCTCTCTCTCTCTCTCTCTCTCTCTAAGAGAGGCGGCGCATGCACTCATTCGTCTGTACTGGGAGTTTCAGTTCCGATCCCCCTCTTCATCACTCAGAACTAAACCTGCAGACAGTTTCCCGCGGATCCCGCGCGCGCGCGCACTGCAGATGCGTGAACACTTTTACGCTTCCCTTCCACAGAGACTCACAAAGGAAATATATACATATATAGACCACACACGCGCATCATTCCGACGGACCGAGCCGGGTCTGGATCATCATCGGGCAACAGGAGGATCTCAAACACAGTCCGAGTGGATGTTGAATCGCGCTTTCCATGGTCCTGGAAATGATCTGATCTCAGTCCCTCATCATCATTATCATCATCATCGTCAGCATCTGCACAGGTCGGTTTTGATAGTTTTATTGTCCTCTTGCACAGATGGATGTATAGCCTTCTTGTACTGTATGAGAAAGCGGTTAAACATCTCACAGCCTTCACACAAACTTGCCATGCTGACCACACGTTTTCGACGATGCTATACTTTGTATTATCTTACTGTAAAACTGTGGCACAAGGTTTTGAAGTCTACTTGATTGATTTGTGACTGTACAATAGTAACAGTAGCTATGGAATTTTACCACAGTATGGTATGGTTTCCATGGTAAACTTTTTGTAAGGGTGACGTACTGACAGTCTGCAGAATGATTCAATTGTTGAATATACCAATGGGCTTTAATTGATTCCAATATGGGTAGGTTTACCACTCAAAATTTTGAGAATTCTGTTCATGCACAAATAATGACAATTCTTCCACGATGATCACAAAGAAAATATGCATTTTAAGTGATTTTATTGTTGGAAGATGCAAGGACTTACTGGTCATCATGCGCGAGACTCTTTAAACAAGTTGCCAAAGTTACTCATTTGAATTCTGATGCATGAATGGACTTAAAGAAAAAATGCAAGTTTAATCTTTGATGCTTTGTTGATGTAGATGTTATTAATGTTGTGCAGTTCAAGGTTAATTCAGTGTTTCAGTAATTAAATTCTTGTATTTAGAGGTCAGAGATTGAAGTTTTTAGATTTATAAAACTAGTGGTCCATTCATCCAGCACTCATGCACTTCATTGTTTTTTCACTGCTTTGTCATTTTTGACCACGCCACATTAATCCAAAGATACTCTGATTTTCATGGTAAAGCTGTATAAAAGTGACAGGAACAGGAGGAATGAAGCCGTCGAGCTCCATCGGTGGTCAGACTCAGGTCGCTATCTGTCCTTCTCTGCTGTCATTTACATTCAGACTGTGAAATTGCTCCTGTCAGGACTATATCATGTATCCAGAATGAAAGAAAAATCAGCAAAACCCGCGAGCGTCTGTCATTGAACTGGAAACAGTGAGTGCGTGTGTAAAATATATTTCTCAGATGCCTCAAGAGTCAAGTCAACTCACTTATTTTAAGAGAAAATAATGCAACATGAGAAGTTCCTGCTAAAAATAGTAACAAACGTACGTTTTCCCAGCAAAACACTAATTTGAATGATACAAAAGTGAGAATTATTTTGAAAAATGACAGTAATGGAATTTTAGTGTTTATTATAAATTATTTATCCATGCACATCATCTTTTATTCAATGAATGTGCCTTTTATTTGATCGTTTTCTTCTCTGATGATGTGTTTACTGGCGCGAGGGCGGACATGAGATCGGCCAATAGCAAAGCTCAACCATCCAATCAATTCCCCACAGACAAAATCAAGCCCCGCCCACATTTGTTCCTCCTCCAGAAGTGTTTCATACGTCACGATGTGGATGAAAACACTGCCGTATCTTCCGTTTCATGCTGACTTTGACGTTGCTCTTGAGGAACATCTGAAGAACGTCTTCTCTGTTTTCTCTGGTTGTTAGCTTGAGTTAGCATGCGTTGGGCTGGAGCTGCTGGTGTACCGCGGAGTCTGACGCATGCAGGCTGTGTGTGTGTGTGTGTACGGAGAGTCTCAGCGCTGGCAGGAACACACAGTCACACTCCAGATGGCTCCTCTGTTCCCTGCGTTCCCACAGACCTGAGGAGAGATCCGCTCCAGACTCCGCAGGGGAGCAGGTCCGCATGCAGAACCGTGTGAATATGTGGAAGAGGACACACTCTGCACGTTCATCTTTCTGTAGTGTGTGATTAGTGTAATTCTCATATCAGTGTCTCTGTTCCTGAACTCCTCCTTTGCAGTCTTGAGTTTCTTCCGGGAACAAACACGTCACAATAGGAGAGAGCAGGGCACAACATACTGGAGCGCCTTTTGACTTTCTCAGTTTGTGTAAATTTACTTAGGGTTTAGAGTATTTATTTTTCCCCACATTCATTTCCCACATGTCTAATACAACTATATGGTTTTGTTTTATTAATACAGTGCATACTTTTTTCCCAAATTACCCCGAAAATAATGGAAGTGAAATGTGACAACATGCCCTATAGGTGGGGTACATTGTAACATCACCATATGACAGCTTAAAATGCTATCTATAAAAAAATATACATGTCAAACTAAAATATTTTCTTAATAAAATACAATTATTAACTCTTTCATATAAAATAATGGCATTTTTTAATAATTAAAAATATGCACATTTTTGAGTTCGACAACAAACACACTGGAAAACACAGCTATACAGCATAGTTCAAAAACAAAATAATAATTAATAATTTCTGAACATTGACTCTCAGTCTTTATTTACGTGTTTCTCATGTTTTCTCAATGGAATTCATAAAATATAGAATATAGCATATTTCTAACGCAGTGTGACAACATGCCCCAAACTGGGGTTTAAACCCTGCTAGAGTCTTCTAGTTAGTGAAGGATTAAGGAATGCTATCAACTGTTAAACAACAGATTGGAGATTAAAATAACATCAGATTTGTCTTATTTTAAATTTTAATTTTTTTTAATTGTTTAAATAATTAAAATTGTTTGGCTGCAGTACCAAACGCTTCCACTAGATGAAATTTGTCTCCCATTCGTTTCCAATGCGCTAATTTTTGGCCTGTGTGGAGCACAAGTGTGTGTTTATTTCAGGACTTTTTAATCTGTTCGAATCATGACCATGATTGTTTTTGTGTTCACATAGCAAGTGCCAAAACATTTACCAAGTTTCGATACCATTCCGATGAAGTAAAAATTTTATTTTTCGGTCAAAAATGACCGAAGAGCACCAGAGGATAATTTATGCGCAGAATAAAGGGGCGGGGCCTGGTTGAGTTAGTTAGGAGTGTGTTTAACTGGTGGTTATGGAAAGGGGCGGGACATTTCCCAAACATACTCGAATCGTTTTAACCAATCACAACACACTGCTTCAGCTGACAAATCAGAGCACAGTGTGCTTTTTAGAAGGAGGGGCTTAATAGAGACAGGAAGTGAACAGAGCGTTACTGACAGTACATATTCTCAGACAATGGAGAATATGAGGAGAATAATTTGTTTGGAAAAGCGCATATAGGTCCTGTGCATGCAATGCAAATCTTAAGTGGTGCACATTTGCATGGATATGAGTTAGTTTAACAGATTAAAGCGAGGCTGGTGTTGATATTTCAGAGATTCACCCATATGTGCATATGAATGTGTGCATGCTTCTTCATTACGTAATCTCGATTCCTTTAATTAGATAAATATGGACTTGAGGGGAGCAATCGGCCTTGTGTTCATGTATTGATTTTCAATATGAGATTATATTCGCTTTTCTTCAGTGCAACTGAAAATTGAAGCTTAATTCTCTAAATTTGAGTTTAATCAAGATGAAAGACTTTCCTCCATTAGAATACACTTTAATCAGGTTTGATAGTCAAATTTGCACTGAAGAACATTTGGCCCGTATGCATTACTGAACTGAAGGAGAATGGCAGAGACAGAGAGAGAGTCTCTTCAGATGTGATTCTGGAAGGAGGCCTGGGCTTTCAGATGAAAAGCTTCTTATTTCTATCTGGGTTCTTTTCAGCTCAACAAAAAGCCATTAACCATTTAGATAAAGAGCGAACAGACCTGCCGCCACAGTTCACTGTGAAATAATTTCACGTTTTCATGGATTCTGCATGCACTGGCATTTCACACCTCGTTTATTTTGGTGTTAACAAATAATGATGATATTTTCTGGACCCTTGTGAAAAAAGTGCATGTGTGCTCATAAAAGTATTTTTGTAATTACTGTACTTGCAGAATATAATATAACAAAAGCAAAGCAAAAGGCCACTTAAGCATACGTAGAAAATACACTTTCATGGCTATTTTTAACAAACTTAATTACACGATCATACACAAATACTCTAATTTGAATCATGATTTCAAATTCGTCTAAGATTATAGAATTGTAGAATTAAGCTCTCCATTTTGACTTACACAAGTTTCTGAATTAGCTGTTTAAATTTTGTCACATATTATAGAATTATAGAATTAAGCTGCTGCATTTTGATTATTGCGCAAGTTTCCTAATTAGCCATTGACATTTTGTCATAGAATATAGAATTTTATAATTAAATTGCTGCATTTAGACAATTACACAAGTTTCTGAATAAGCCATTTAAATTTGGTCATTTAATATAGAATTATAGAATTAAGCTGCTGCATTTTGACTATTGTGCAAGTTTCTGAATTAGCCGATTGACATTTTGTTACACAATATAGAATTATAGAATTAAGCTGCTGCATTTTGACTTGCATGAGTTTTTGAATTAATCGTTAAAATTTTGTCACAGAATATAGAATTATAGAATTAAGCTGCTGCATGTTAACTATTACGCAAGTTTCTGAATTAGTCATTTAAATTTTGTCACGTAATATAGAATTAAGCTGCTGTATGTTGACTAGTGTGCAAGTTTCTGAATTAGCGATTGAAATTTTGTCACAGAATATAGAATTATAGAACTAAGCTGCATTTTGACTTGCATGAGTTTCTGAATTGTTTAAATTTTGTCACAGAATATAGAATTATAGAATTATGCTGCTGCATGTTGACTATTACGCAAGTTTCTGAATTAGTCATTTAATATTTGTCACATAATATAGAGTTATAGAATTAAGCTGCTGCATGTTGACTATTACACAAGTTTCTGAATTAGCCTTTTAAATTTTGTCACATAATATGCAATTATAGAATTAAGCTGCTGCATGTTGACTTTCAGATTAAGCAGTTTCAAATTCATCACAGAATATAGAAATAATCTGTTACACTGTTTATTTCACAACAGATTCAAATGCATCAAATAATATAGAATTATCGAATTAAAGCTGCTGCATATGAACTATTGCACAACGGTTTCAGATTCATCGGTTATTAGAGCACAACTATGTGTGTTTTTCTGTGAGTTTTAGAATTCTCTGAGTTGAATCTGAGCTTTGGAGAATGTCTTCAGTGGCATGTTGTGTGTGTGTGTGTGTGTGTGATTTGTGAGGTCCAGGTGTGTGTCAGACACAGCAGTAGAAAGAGCCACAGCGTGACAAACACACTTCAGAGAAAGAAAGAAAGAGAGAGAGAAAGTAAAGATGAGGAGCACACAGGGTTTGTTTAATCCAGCACAGCTGTTGTGTTTGTGTACAATCTCCACTCTGATGAACAATGAATTATTTCTGTTCTGGCTATAAATACCCTCTGCCTTGAGTGTGTGAGTTTTGGGCCTGCAGTTTCTGCTTCTCATGGGCTCAAATAACCCTGCGTTCACTCCCACTCACATGATCGTAACTGAATCAACAGATAAACGGCCTCTCAGAGTCTATAGAAAACACATTAGAGTTCCTGCTACAGCAACACAACATCAGTGATGCAATGGAAAGAAAATGTGCCAAAACTGCATTTTGTGCAGCCAGTGGAAAATTATCTATATACTTATGATGTGTTATAAGATTAAATGATCTATTATTCTTTTTGAAGTGATGGCTGCTCTTATCAAATATATATATATTTTATTTATGTTTATTAATTTTTGTAAATGTTATTTTACATGTAAAATAAGATTTATAAAGCAATATATTTATTATTTATTTATTTAATATTTTATTTATTTTATTTTTTAATTTTTAATCATCGATTTTTGATTATTTTATTAGAGGATTGAGATTTGTTGGAATATTTTATCATCGTTTAGAGCCGTTGTGTCTGAGTTTGGCTTAGATTTGACTTGTTCATCTGCACGTGTTTTATAGGCGTTTATGATTTTGAGTTTTTGCACCTGCTTTCTTGGAAATTTCAGGTATTACACACACACACTTATTTAAACACACACTCAAACACATACAGACAGACGCATACACATTACACACACTTAGAGGTACACACACATACACACACTCTCTCTACATACACACAGACACAGACAGACACACTCACTCACTCACTCATTCACACACTCAAACACACACACTTATTTAAACAAACACCAAAACATATACACTCAGACAGACGCACGCACACACTTACAGGTACACACACACACTCTCTCTCTCTCTCTCACATACACACAGACACACGCACTCACTCTCACACACACTTACTCACACACACACACCCACTCTCTCTCTCACACCTACACAGACACACACTTATTTAAACACACACTTAACACTCAGATAGACAGATGCAAACACACACACTCACGCACCTACACACACGCACACACTCTCTCCTCTCTCACACACACAAACACACAAACACTTTCTCACACAGACACACACAGACAGACATAGGCACACTCACACATACACACACACAAATATATATATATGCAGGCACATGTGAGCAGCAGACTATACATGTGTATTTAGTATACAATATACATGCGTGTGTGTATGATCCTAAAATGATTGCCTGTGTTGTGTAGATGATAATTCAATAATGCACTCATATCCATATTAGCCTATTCATCCACGGGTCAATATTTTTACAAGCTCACTATTATTTGGAAGAGTTAGTCATGTCCATATTTCCAGAACAAAACCTTCAGCAGATTCAACCGCTCATGTCAGTGTGTGTGTGTGTGTGTGTGCGTGGAGCCATCGAGGCGCTTGATTCCTGTGCTGTTCCGGACAGCTTGTCTACGAGTCGGAAAACTCTTCCCCCACATCACCTTTAATGAGGATAAAAGGTCAGAGCTTAATTATTCATCTGGGATGTCAGACAATCCCCCAAAGACTGAAGTTTAGAGCCGCTAGCGTGAATAATGCATGAAGCTTCTCCTCTCGCCTTCAGACTGTGTGTTTGCTGCTTTTCTGTTGGAGATCTGGTCAGGACTGGTTCGACCTCTTCTGTCACTCCCTGATCAAACCTCTAGAAAACACCGGAGAAAGTGAGCACACACTCCTCCAAATGAGCCGGTTCGCTTGTGTTCGGCACCAAAACCCCATCATACTCATATTCCTGTCAGACTGTGAGTCTGATGCGGCTCCAGAGGGTTTGATTATGAGGCGTGTCTTAAAGGAGAACTACGCTCAGTGTTAAAGGAGTAGCCCGCGTTCGTGACTCTCCTGTTCGAACTCATTCATCAAAATGAACAAATCTTTATTTGAGTCATTTTGTTCATTTTGTTCGTTGAATAAACCAAATGACTCAAAAAAAGATTCATTCATTCAACAGGAGAGTCAGGAACGCTCATCACAGAACAGAGGTGAGCATTTGTGCTTATAAAACTTAAACTTTGTTGTTTATTTTTGAAATTACCGCTTGTTTCGCTATATAAGACCCTTATTCATTGTCTGGTGTCGTTTAAAGCCCTTTGAAGCTGCACTGAAACTCTCATTTAGACATTTTGGACCCCATTGAAGTCTATTATAGACCTTGCGCACCAGAGAAACGTGGGCGCTGTCATCTTTAGAATATTGTCTTTGAACTTCCGTTTTTGTGGTCGCTTTGTATATTTTTATAAAACGCTTAGTTCGAATCCTCTGATTCTGATTGGTCAAGAGCTGTGCTTTATTTACGATAAAACACGACTATGACCGCTTCACCCAACGGTTCTATTGATTGCTGTGCAACACTGTGAATCTATGTTGTTTTTTATTTGAGCTTTCATGCATTTTACCGTATACGGGCATTCATGCATTTTATCATGCCGTATACGGGCAACCTAAATTTACTTCTCTATATTATTATTACATCCTAATCTAGTCATGACAAACTATATATCGTTGGAAAGGTCTAAGACTCCTAAATAGATATTTTAGCGCTGTTTCTTTCTTACAAATTATGAATTAACAGTAATATATGAATTTATGACAAGTGTGCACCTCAAAAATAATCAACATCATTACAGGAGTTTCTGACCTTTGTCACAAAAAGTCGACGCACACACTTGTAATAATTGAAACTTTGTTTTTTAGTGCTAAAAGTTCATAATATAACATAATTAGTATTTATCAATAAAAAAAGATAAAATTATATTTTAAAAAGTAAGGTAAGAAGTCCTCTAAAAAGTATAATATATTATATATATATAAATATAATTTCTTTTATTATTATTATATCACATATTTTAGTAGTTATCATAAATTAGGTATCATTTGAAAGCTTACGAACTCAGAATTCATCCTGTGGAAACCGTTTTGAAATTGGACGTTGCGTTACCATAGAAACGGTATTTTATATTAGGCCCCTCTCCTTTTGGGCATCATTTTTCATAATTTATTATCAAAACCTTTTCTAATCTTGACAAAACACATTGTCAGAAAGGTCTGAGTCTCAAGGTTCCATATTTAGTGACAGAAGTGATATTTGGATAGAAATGTATTCATTTGTTATGGCAGAATGCATACAATTAAATTCAATGGAATTCAATGGCACCCGGTGGCTATTTTTGGTATAACGCCTAAACAAAATCTCATGGGAACTTCAAAATTTGTGATATCAACTTCAAATTTGGAACACAACTTGGTTAGATATATAGCTTTCATTTTATAGTAATTTTATAGTAAAACATATTTTGTAAAATATTTATTTTATATTAAAAAATATATTAATAAATTATATTTGATTTACTGTAAATTATAACTTCCATAACATTTTCATACTTTAATTTTTTGAAGTGCTTTCACTTCAGTAATAATCTGCTGATTGTTTTCTTTAAAACAAGACCAAACTTGGGTATATATTCCAAAGCATTCTTGAATTACAACCATTTAAGTTTGTATAGTGCATTTTAATGTCAATTATCAAAAGGGGGGTACCTGAGTTTTGACAGTCCACACTACAACACGAAAACAGCGTTTTCACATATCCGCTTTGGAGAGTGTTTTCAAAGCTTCGTTTTCATTAATAAAAGCGCAGTCTCAGTGTGGACGGAAGGCCAAAACGCAGAGAAAGAGATCTGTTTCCAAACTCAAGGGTATTAGTTTGGACAAGGCCTTAAACAGCCGTGGATGAGCAGGAATTATGAATCTGCTCTGCTAGACTCAGTGAGGTAAAGCAGCTTTGTTAAGCTTTGAGAGTGTTTGTGTTGGCAGAGGAGACGGCAGCAGATATCCGCACTATTAATGTGTAATAAAGCGAAGAATAGCGTAATGTGATACGCTGGGAAAAGGATTAGAGTGGGAGAACGAGGAGAGGGAGAGCAGGAGGAATACGCCACAGCCATAGAAAAAGATGGACGACGCTCCTTCACTCGCTTCCATTGGGGAAAGTGAAGTCCTAACATCAGTCCTTTCAGAAAAACATCTATCTAAAATTTTTTGTGATTGTTGTGGGCAAAAATCCTTGATTATCCGGCCCTTTTTTTTAAAAAAATTCCATGGAATATGCGGGATATTTATGCAATTGTATGCGATGAAATTGCGGGAACTTTGATGAAAGAGAGAAAAGTGATTTCCCAACACCCTGTTCTCACTAGTCCACTATCTTCATGTAAAGAGTCATTTCGTATTACTTCCTATAATAAGCAAGCATATACATCACAGAAAGAGCTGGAATATTTCATCTTGTTTCATTTCAGACCTTAACCCTCTGGGGTCTAAGCCCTTTTTGGTCAGTTTTCTCTATTTTTACATTTGGGCTTATACACTATATGTGGAGATGGAACACCATGTGTTTGGTGTCTATGGATTCAGAAGACCATAAGCTAACATAAGCATGCATGTAATGTGTTTTTAAAGGAAGTATGAGTGAAAAATGTACAATAAACTAGAGCACTTTAAAAACGGAAATTAGATTTTTGTCATTTATTTCTGAAAATCACATAATAGTGATCAATCAAAGTTTTTGAACAAAAAATATATTTGTCAAAGCCTTTGCTTGACAGATGTGTAAATGTTAAATAAAATGTGTAAAGAACAATGAAAAATCTAACTTTATTTACAAATAGTCCCAGGCGTTTTTCTTAGGAATGCTTTCTGTCAGACTTGGCTGTTTTTGGACGAAGCAAACTACAGCAATGCAACAGCAATAAAAAAAGATACTTCTGAGTCTCCTGATCTTCAAACACTTTAAAAGTAAAAGTTCACACCAGTATTCATACGTTTACATGTCTTTATTTACGTACAACATGTATGACTTATAACAGAGAGCAATGTGAAGTCTTGTTTCAACATATTTTATTGCTGCTAATGGTTCCCTGTTTATGTAAAGCTTAATAAAGATTAAAAAATAACAATCTTAAAGGGATACTCCACTTTTTTGGGAAATATTCAGCCGATTTTCTGAATGTAGAAGAATATCAGTAACCACAGTTTCTGGTCCCATTAACTTCCATTGTAGAAAAACATATATACCATGGAAGTCAATGGGACCAGAAACTGTATCAAACTGTTTCTCAGAAAATCGGCTGAATGGATTCAAAAACGGTAAAACTGTAAAATGAGCCTATTTCCAGAAAAAGTGGGGTATCCCTTTAAGAAGAAACACATTTTTATTCAGCAAGGAACCATTAAATGGATTAAAAGTGACAGTAAAGACATTTATAATGTTACAAAAGATTCTATTTCAACTTAATTCTGTTCTTTCGAACTTTGTTCATCAAAGGATCTTGGAAAATAAAATTGCAACAGTTTCCTCTTAAATACAAAATGGTTTTCAACATGCATTTAACATCATTAACAAATCAAATAATTATTTATTTATTTTAATATTTATTTGACCGGGACAAATACATAAAACGGTGCTTTATAATGAATACAAAGTAGATGCCATGCATACAGGTTTAGCCATGACTAATTTGCAACCCCTGTCCCTGGTAATTAACATGGCCAAGGTGAACCCTAACCCTCAAGTGTAAGATGAAGTCTGGAAAACGTGAGAATATTGATTATTGTCATGATTGATGTCAGAATATTGATTACTGTCATGACTGATGTCGGATGTTCGCCACTGTCCTCATGCAGGAGAGATTTGAGAGTGACTGTCCTCAGGGGAAGAGCAAAACTAGGCTATATATATGACTTTGAATACAGCGAAAACTTTGTATCATATTTCAAGAGCTCGCATGAAGTAGTTTGGGCCTCTTATGAGCTTTTCCAAAGAATAATGTTGCTTTGTGTGTGTTGACATCAGTGCGATCCCGGCTGAGATGAGCAAACACACAGTTATCACAAAGACGAGGTGTACGCTCATTGTGTCGTGTTCAGATGATACAGATGTTTAGTTGATTCCATTAAAACTGGAGAAATGACACCAAAAGTGAGAGATTTGTTTCTGTTTAATGAGGTGTGTGTGTGTGTGTGTGTGTTTTGCATCGTCAGGACTTCTGAGGGAGATAATGCCCTTACTTTCCCAGTGTGAAGTCGCCCCGCACGCGTTTACTGACAACACTCATTCATCTTCTCACAGGTAGAGCTGTGTGTGTGTGTGTGTTGCGTGGGTGTGTGTGCAAGACAGCATAAATCTGATCTTTCTGTGTCTGCGTTAACCAGGATAAAACAGGGAGCTTTGGGAAGTGTATCGAGTGATCTGAGAACAGTCGTTGTCCATCAGGGGAACTGAGACGTGAACACAGGTGTGCAAGGTCACACAGATCAGTGTGTGTGTGTGTTTGGACCAGCGAAGCATCAGTGTGTCATTCCTCGCTGTAGGGCCCTTTAAACTGTAACTGGATCTGTGGCGTCGACACCTGGTGTCAGTGTGTTGATCAATTAGGGCTCTGTGTCGCACTTAACTTAATTACAACCATTCATTACAGCCTAGCGAGCTGTAATCAGCCAGATATATCTGAGAGACTTCGGCAGATTACTTTTATTCAGAAATATCCAGTCTAGTCAGAAGTGTTTGTTTAGAGCTTTTCACGATACACGTTGTTTCAAAGCAGCTTTACATGTTTATGGAAGACAGTGTCCAACACAGGAAGTTTGATTTTTATTTAGAAGGGACCATGTGCAATTAAAAACATAAATGTAAACATTTGATGCATTAGAGTTAGCCTTAGGCTAATTTACATCTGCAGTCCCTTAATTAGGGCCCTATAAAATCCGTTTTAATTTTTTCCCAAATTCCATTTTATTTTTTCCCAAATTCCGTTTTTTTCCATTTTAATTTTTGCAAATTCTTTTTTTTTCCGTTTTAATTTTTGGGAATTCATTTTTTTTACCCTTTACTGTTAAGAGTGTGCTTTTTATTCCGTGATCGCAGAAATTATAGGGCCCTACTTAATACAAATAAATACAAAAACATGCAAAATAGATAAAAATATCAACATTATTCAAAAATACACTGGCATATCAGACATTGTTCAAGAGCATATACAATGTACTTAATGCCCTTCACTGGCACACACACACACACACATACTATAATCACAACATACAATGGTACACCAACACCCAACCCCTTCTCAACCCAACCCTACAATAAGAAGGTAAACATGCTTTGGTAAATCATTAATATGAGATGAATCAATCAAATCAGTTAGAATCAAATGGTCATAATTGTTACCAAAAAATGATTATGATACAAAGTTATAGCATGTCAAAATTATGACCTAAAAAGTCAAACATATGACATTAAAAGTCAAAGTTACAACACAATAGTCTAAACTATTATTAGTCTATTATATTTTAAATTTGTCATAATTTATCACATAACTACTCATCACTTTTTTCTCATCATAATTATGACTTTTTAAATCATAGTTTTGACTAAAGTATGTCAATTTGTCATTATTTTTGCTTTTTAATGTCATAATTTCAGCTTTTTATGTCAAAATTATGATTTACCAGGGCATTTTTTTCCTTATGTGGCAGAAATGGGCTTCAGTGCATGTTGAAGGTTATAATATTTTAATATCTTCATGCCTTCTAATCATATTTATTAGATTAGATCTGGGCTGTTTTTGCAGTGACCGTTCCTGAAAATGTGTGTATCATCGACTGATCAGAGTGTGTTCTGTGTGAGCAGCTCGTTTACTGTCCTGTTAATGAGTGATGGCATGAATATGGGACATCTTTTGTTTGAGTGTCATGAATTATTCTCCTCTCGTAAAAGCCCAGAGTCCCTTCAGCAGGTGTGTAATGTTCCGACTGAACGCCACATCAGATCTCATCACACCAGCGTGTGTGTGTGTGTGTGTTTCCGCATGTGTGAGAGAGTGACACTGAGAGGATGCTCGTTCTGAATCTCTCTCTGCTCGGGTGACGCTGCTTCTGTTAATGACATGAAACTGACTTATGAGCTCACTTTTTATTGCATAATCAGCTTTGCTGGAATGCATTTGATCAGTGGAGAGAGAGATCAGAAAAATAATGACCAATTTCTGGGGAGTGTAATGATCCTTGTATCATGGTTGCTTGTTGTGGACTCTTATTTTGAAATGTCTCCTTATATCATTTCTTCTCCCTCCTGTTTAGTTTCTGTTTGCCTTTGTCTTGTTTATTACCATAGAGATTAATCCGTTTCAGGTGTGCCTTATAGGCATAAAGCTTACACATTTACCCAAATTATTATGTGCATGATTAACCAAAGCTAATTTGGGTGTGTTTGTCCCATCCCCAATGTCACTTTTGTCTCTTTACGGCCCCAACGAGAACATCGATCTCTACGGCTGTGAACCGATTCTGATTCTGAATGTGATATGACTCTCTGATTGGTTTGTTTCCGTTACGCCCAAACCACACCTATGAATAATGAAGCTACTTCAGACCAACCCCTTTAGATTTGCGTCGGGCGCGAGAGTCATTTATCCCGCCGGTTAAATAGCAACAGCGCCAAGATCCGCCCACAAAAGTTACTTGCGCGTTAAAATAGGGCCCAGAGTCTCTTTTGGGGTTTCCAGTGAAGAAATAAAGTCACTAAAATTATATATTTTAAAAAAATGTCTTTATGCCTTTAAATATCTTGAATGTAAGACACCCTCATTTAGTATGCGCGGTTCTATAAATATGCAAATGAGCCCCGCCTCCACTCACTCCCTCAGCTCAGAGATCCACTGGTTGATGATCACACGTTGATCTGATTGGTTACAAGGTCGTTTGTGACGTCAGAAACACTGTTTTTGGTTCACTGCAGTTTTAAGCAGGAAATACTCAGCAATGCTGTCGACTTATGAATTTACACAAAGTTTGTCATAAAGTATATTAACCCTTTAGGTAGGCAGTTAAATGATTAATCACGTCATTAATCGTGATTAATCGCATCCAAAATAAAAGTTTGTGTTTACATAATATATGTGGGTGCGCTGTATATAATTATTTTATATATATAAATACACACACATGCTTGTATATATTTAAGAAATATTTTCATGTATATATAATTTATATATAATTTATATGATATGTAAATATAAATATTTTATATAAATAATATATTTTTTCTTAAATATACATGCATGTGTGTGTATTTATATATATATATATATATATATATATATATATATATATATATATACAAAATAATTATACACAGTGCACCCACATATTATGTAAACACAAACTTTTATTTTGGATGCGATTAATCGCAATTAATCATTTGACAGCCCTACCTTTAGGCGCCTTTAGGTTTTTTCCTAAAACGTTCGAGTTTTGACGTCTTAATTTCAAAAGGCTATATCTTAAAAGTGATAAAAGATAGAGACTTTCTGTAAATTAGAGAAATATTAAGGATGACCCAAAGTTTATGTAGGGATTACATTTTCCCATCTAATTTGCATATTATGACATCATATGGTGGCTGCAATCTTGGATTATAGAATTTTCATGAAAAGTCTCATGTTTAAATGATAAAATGCAGCACTTCTTTCCCCCAAAAATGTCCATCACCTATCTTTATGCTATATTGCACAATACTGAATGCTCAGGTATATAGTATGTAGTAAGCAAACTGTGTAAATCATTACTAATAAATGGTAGAAACAAACCGAATGCATGTAGAGGTTTATTGCCTTTTGCTGTGGATTTTCCATTTACTACATACAGTAGGTACTCTGATTCCATGTATGGGGCATAGATAGGCTATACTATTCATATGACACACAAACACAGGTAGACAAGATCTGTTTAGTTGAAAAGCTCACTCGCTGACCGCAAGGCACAGATCATGAGATGATATCGAGACTACTGCCATTGTCACTGCGACTCTCCACGTTGCCATATCCTATGAATTCTTCAACCTCGTCTAACATACCCAGTGGCATTAGACAAAGTCTCCAACACAATACTGTCGCCGCGATCGTGGAGAGGCTCTGATGAAATGGCTCACTCGCACACACTACATTCAATGCGCTCTAACTCGAAGATTTTGTATGGAAGCATGATGTTTTTTTGAGTCAGGGATGAAGTACGACATGTTTGCCATCTAGTGGAGGGGAAATTTGACACCCAATTTGACAAAATCGGCCGTTTTATTCAGTGCCGCGTCTTGTCGAGTAAACTTGACAGTGGCGCCTAGAGGGTTAAAAACACCACATAGACACATAAACAACATTAAAAAGCTGATTTTCAGCATAGGGGGACAGCATATAAGCTTCTACACCAGCAGACAATATCTAAGCACACGCATCAGTTTTGTCGTCTGTCACTTTAAATGCTCGAGCTCTTTAAAGCAGGATTCTGATTGGCTGTCAATGTTTTTATCGCTCATCAGCTGGAAAAGTTATTCCAGTTATGTCGTTCCTCTGTTATCATTATAGTTGTGCTGTGTACTTTGCAATCTTTTATATTTAGAATGATTTTTAGATCTATATCGTTAGTGTTATCGTTAATGTGTTTGAATGTTATTGAACGAATCTTCAGTTTTGGTTGAACTTTTTAAGCTGGCGTTTTTTTTTTCATTATGGACCCGTACAGAATGATCTGTATTTCATAATTCTAATAATCCTAAATTCTAATCCGAGAGTGTTTGAAATATGATGTGCGTCTGCTGGCTCACACGAGCGGAACGAACGGATGTGTTGATTTCTCGTTCTGTTCATCAGCAAACACTGCTTTAGTTTTGGAGACTTTTGACTTGGCTTCGTAAACAACCTTCCACAGCATCAGTTTTCCTCAGAATATGTCGTTTTTCTCCTGGTTGAGCTGCAAAACTCTGTTAGGTCTGTGTGTAACATTACTCATTGGAGCCCGGCATTCATATGCAACACACCATTATATTTTTCATTACCTAAAAGCATTAAGTAATGACCATTCAATACATGGGTCCATAGTACATTTAGTTAATCTGTAAACCACAAAAGCGAGATGGGCATTTCAAGGTCACACAGACTCACACAAACACACAGTCTCGTCCATTTGAGTAATTATTAAAAGGTTCAATACATTCCCGCATTATCGCTGAGAGGTTTGCAAAGCTGATTTACTCCAGTTTATACACAAGGCGCTTATTGAATGTGCATTAGTTTGTGGTGAAAAGTGGGAAAGCCATCTGATTGGATACACTGACCTGTCAGTCATGCCTTTTGGTGCAATCATGCCTTCTAAGATGTCTTAGATAAATAATGTGGTTCAGATAACATACTATTTTGAGTTTTTATTAACCCTCTGGGGTTAGAAAACATTTAAAAAAATTTAAAAAAATCATAGCTTTATCGGAATGGTCCGAAACTTGGTGACTTTAATGGTACTTGGTATATGAACACCCCAAAATATTGGGGACAGGATTTGAAAAGTCTAAGTGGTCGTAAAAAAATAGTCACACCCAGGACCTTCGGGTCAAAAATAACCTGCATAGGAAATGAATGGGAAATTGGCAAAAATGTGAAAATACTGAGTTTTTTTGTGATCTACAAATCATCAACGATCTTAAAAAAAAGCACACAACAGTGAAGGGGTGAATCTATAAGAACATCAAGAGTGCAAAACAGACACATCCACACTCACACACAAACACACCTTTATACACAAACACACTAAAAAATTCAGATTATACATTTGTTTTGTATTTTTAAAAAGCTCAGTTTGTCCACGAGATGGTATCCATCTAATTTCAATTGCTCAATTGCTTTTATGAGGCCTAGGCTTGACTCCAAAATGAAATACAGCTTTAAAAAAAAAAAATTCTATTATATTCAATGGGGGAATTTTTTTTATTTTTGAAATTTTCTCAAATCACCAAAAAAGAAAAGAAAAAATAGTATAAAAAACAAGTAAAAAAAAAATATATATATATGATTTTCTTTTTCAAATATGAATCCCGCCCTTTGGGTCAATTTTGACCCGAAGGTCCTGAGTGTGACTGTTAAACGAAGAACCCCAGAGGGTTAATTAAACCAATTTCCTTCATTGTATTTCCTCAAATATTTAATTTAAATGAACTCAAATTTTCAGGGCAATCCGGTAACTTTAATTTTTTAAGTTAAACCAACAATATTTTTACAGTGAATGTGTATTTGACCTGTTAGCTTGTTGTGGGTTGAGTATTGAGTGCAGTTATCGCTGTAAATCATGCATTTGGTGGCAAACATCTGCTGTGTTTGAAAGGCGGACAGAAGCGGGTCTTTCCTGACAGTAGTGTGTGTTTGCATTGACTTTGACATCAGATGGCCTCTCTCAGGTCTCTGCTTCACTTCGGTTTACCAGAATTGACGGGCCTTGCGGTGTAAAGTCAAACCTAATTACACATCTGGCCGCTGAGGGTTGGATCAAATGTCCGACTCGGATTCGTTGGTTCAGCAACACAGTCATTCAGGACTCATAGCGTGTAAAAGAAAATACTATAGTGTTTTAGATATAACCCATACACACACATGTATATATACATACAAAATATGTATTAAATCATCACACACCCTTCTCCACACCTAGAGATAGGCATGGTGTTATTTCAGTTAGCCTAATAGCTGGTTTGATTTGCATTTGAGAGATGATCTTATGGAAATACCCCAAGCTGATCTCTAGATGTGTGTGAAGGGTGTGTGTGATGTGGGGATATTTTAATTCCAAAGGCCGAGGGAACTTTATCAGGATGCATAGTGTCCTGGATCCATGAAATAACTGGCCTTTCAAAATATAAATGTACCCCTCTATGGGAGTTTAACATAGGGGTGTCGTGACTTACTGTGTGCACCTGTATTTTACTCTATATTTACCCTGTATTTCACCCTGTAAGAACATTTATTTACGATACATTATATATAAAAATTGTTGTTAATTGTTGCTCAACATCAGGGTTTATTGAGTCCACATGTCATGAAATCTATTAACTCTGCTTCTAACCGCAGGGCGAGAGTCTGTCGCTCACACACACACACCTCTGCGATGCTGTTTGCGAATGCTCCTTGTAACGATGGTTTCGGGAAACACGACTCGTTGAACTGCAGATAACGATGGACTATCAGTTGGCTAACGATGCTTTGGGAAACACGGTCCAGATTCTCCAACGCTGCGTCGATACTATGATCGTGAAGCATGAGTACGGCAGTGAATGGGAAACACACTCCTGATTGACTAATCACAATAAAATATTTAATTTTTTTAGTTGAAAATTAGTTGTATTCATTAATTAATAAACAATAACTACTTAATCATTTTATTTTTAATTTAAACGTATAAAACAAAACATTTTATAATTTATTTCCTTTTGATTGTATAGTTTGTTCCGACGGTCAGTGAAATCTGTTACTCACACAGGAACAGACCTTGATGTTGCTACAAATAATTCATCAGCGGAAGACACTCGGGAAATGCAGGATTGTTGCGTGTATCAGAGCGTATCAATATTTGATGCACACCAGCGAGTGTGTGTGTTTAATGCTGAGGCTCCAGCTGAGGTTTGAGCTCAAGGTTGCAGATCATCAGCGTCAGGAGTCGCAGTGACACGAAACATTCATGAACACTCGCTGGTCTTCAGATCAGACTGATGTTCTCTGTGTGTGTGTGTGTTTAATGCTGAGGCTCCAGCTGAGGTTTGAGCTCAAGGATGTTGCAGGTGGTTGCCAGGGTGTTTCTAGGGTGTTGTAGGTGGTTGCCAGGGTGTTTCTAGGATGTTGTGGGTGGTTGCCAGGGTGTTTCTAGGGTGTTGTAGGTGGTTGCCAGGGTGTTTCTAGGATGTTGTGGGTGGTTGCCAGGGTGTTTCTAGGGTGTTGTAGGTGGTTGCCAGGGTGTTTCTAGGATGTTGTGGGTGGTTGCCTGGGTGTTTTCAGGTGTTGTGGGTGGTTGCCAGGGTGTTTCTAGGATGTTGTGGGTGGTTGCCTGGGTGTTTCCAGGTGTTGTGGGTGGTTGCCTGGGTGTTTCTAGGATGTTGTAGGTGGTTGCCTGGGTGTTTTCAGGTGTTGTGGGTGGTTGCCAGGGTATTTCTAGGATGTTGTGGGTGGTTGCCTGGGTGTTTCCAGGTGTTGTGGGTGGTTGCCAGGGTGTTTCTAGGATGTTGTGGGTGGTTGCCTGGGTGTTTCCAGGTGTTGTGGGTGGTTGCCAGGGTGTTTCTAGGATGTTGTGGGTGGTTGCCTGGGTGTTTCCAGGTGTTGTGGGTGGTTGCCTGGGTGTTTCCAGGTGTTGTGGGTGGTTGCCAGGGTGTTTCTAGGGTGTTGTAGGTGGTTGCCAGGGTGTTTCTAGGTGTTCTCGGTGGTTGCCAGGGTGTTCATAGGGTGTTGTAGGTGGTTGCCAGGGTGTTTCTAGGTGGTGTGGGTGGTTGCCAGGATGTTTCTAAGGTGTTGTGGGTGGTTGCCAGGGTGTGGTGGGTGGTTGCCATGGTGCATATAGGGTCTTGTGGGTGGTTGCCAGGTTGCTTCTAGGGTGTTGCGGGTGGTTGCCAGGGTGTTGTGGGTGGTTGCCATGGTGCATATAGGGTCCTGTGGGTGGTTGCCAGGTTGTTTCTAAGATCTATCTATCTATCTATCTATCTATCTATCTATCTATCTATCTATCTATCTATCTATCTATCTATCTATCTATCTATCTATCTTATATATATATATATATATATATATATATATATTTGTCTGAAATGTGACCAGCATCAGTGGTGATACAATCTCTCTCTCTCTCTCTCTCTCTCTCTCTCTGTCTGTGTAGATTGTACGATACAAACCCCATTATAAGCCCAGTTCCAGGCGACTGTACGTCTGGATAAAGTGCGATTTGATCAGGTTTCAGAGCAGAACTGTGACCATCATCTGTCATCAGCTCACGACCAGAGTGATCCATTACTGTCATAATTCCCCATCACAACACCACTGTAGTACAAGCCCCGGAGAAGCGCTGGCGTCAGCGGCTGGGAAACATTTATTCTCTTGCCACATGCATCCCAGAGGACAAAGACGTGGCTCTTTCATATCTCAGGGAGAACTTAATGTAGATCTCAGTTATATATTTTTAAGGATCACATTGTGGGAGAAATAATAATGCACACATGAGTCAGTGGCTGGAGTCCTCCTGTGAGAAGTGTGGAACTATAATAAATGTAAAGACATGATCTGAGATCTGACGTTTGATGCTGAACTTTATCATCAGAGTCTGAGAGAGGAATATCTGACCATTTAATCTCATCACTGTCTGAAGAAATAAATGAGATATTAAAGAGACTTTTTTGTATGTAGTTGCTAATTATGGTTGCTGGGAGTTGAAACATGTTGAAATATGTTTGCTTGGTTTTTTCTTTCTGTCTGCCCTGGGTTATTTTAGTATTATTGAAATATCATTATAGTGTTTTTTTTATTATTCTTTGAATTAGTTTATATTTTTCTATTTTAAGGATTGAATATTCCTGGCACAGAAAGTTATTAAAGACATTGTTAAAATAATCCGAAGATGACAACAGCGGCTCAACCTTAAGTTTATCAAGTGACGAGAATACTTTTGTGTGCAAAAAACAAACAAAACTAACGACTTTATTCCACCATTCATGCCACACACAGGCTCATTGTTGGTCGACGCTGGTCATGTGTGTGATGCTGACTAATAATAAAGCCACTGTAGTCACTCGGACTATTTTAACTATGTCTTCAATGACTTCTGGGCCGGCCAGTTTCGATCCCTTAGAAGCCTATAAAGGAGTAATCCAGCTCAGATTTAATCACAAATATCTTCATTGTGTCCCGAAGATGAACGAAAGTCTTACGGGGTTGAACAAAACGAGGGAGAGTAATTACTGACAGAATGGTGGCCTTTAACCTGCTGGTGACCTTTAACCTGGTATTGACCATGACCTTCTGGTGACCTTTAACCTGCTGGTGACTAGGGCTGCATGGGCAACAATTAATCGCGATTATTTGCATCCAAAATAAAAGTTTGTGTTTACATAATATATGTGTGTGTGTAGTGTGTATAATTATTTTGCATACATATAATATGCACACATGCATGTATATATTTAAGACAAATATTATTATTATATTAAATATAAATATAAATATTTTATACATTAATAACACATTTTTCTTAAATATATAAATGCATGTGTGTGAATTTTAATATACAAAATAATTATACACAGTACACACACATATATTATGTAAACACAAACTTTTAATTTGGATGCGATTAATCGCGATTAATCGATTGCACAGCCCTACTGGTGAACCTTTAACCTGCTGGTGGCCTTGACCTGCTGATGACCTTTAACCTGCTTTTTGACCTTTAACCTGCCGGTGGCCTTGACCTGTGTCCGTGACATTTGCAAATGCAAATTGATTTGTTCCACACATTGATTTTGTCGCTCATCTGTTCCCTGAGCAAATATCACTCGCTGCAACTCAGCCGATAAGTTATGCACACGGAATCATATTTTCCGTTCAAATTCAGTTTGTCCAGAAAAGAGCAAGAGGGGACATACTTGTGGCTTTTGAATTAATTTTAATTAAACGTGTTGAGACGTTACAAAGTGAAGACACTAGCCAGAGTTTTCCACATGAATTTTTCATGCACTTCTATTAGAAATGGACGATCATGCTGGAGTCAAACGGCTCCTCCTAAAGACGAGGGATGTTCCCGCCGCGGGCGCAGGAGAAGCTAAGCGAGTGTGTTTGGCGTTTGGCACAGACAGGCTTCAGGCTCATATTGACTGATGAGTCTGGCATCAGACCAGCGGATTGTGATTTAGAAATCCCCTCTCGCCTGTGCCAGATCTCAGACACTTCCAGATTTATGGGGCCTATTTATATCAAACTGCAAATGTACGGTGCGCTGCCAACTTCCACAGTCTCTCCGAAACACACCAACAGGCCAGACAGACCCTCGGCAGCCGGACACTAATTTATATGAAAATGTACTGTTTGATTTGTCTAATTTCATTTCTGAGGGGAGGGACAGGTGGAGTGTGTCGTTCCAGCGGCGGCGCACAGATTCGGTAATTAATAATTCATCCGCTTTCAGGCCGGCAGCAGTTTTGGGAAGTTTAGTATCCAGTGATTCCTCATTTCTAGCTGTGTGCTTTAGTAAAATAATCATACTATTATAGCATTATATTAAATATCTATTATATTTAGAATAGTTTTTTTCTTTCTTTTCTAATTTTAGTTTTAGTAATTTTTTGTTGCAGGTTTTAATTCCAATTTTAAAAAAAAGTTTTAAATATATATATTTTCTAATATTAATTTGATTTCAGTTTTAGTTATTTTAAGTTAAACTAAATTAAAATGAGAAAATTTGCTTTGGCAAAATAAAATATAATTTTCAAATACTTTATTTCTACATTTATTTTTAGGTACAATTTTAGGATATTTTGTTGCAAGTTTCAATTCCAATTTTTAAAAAAAAAGTTTAAATATATATTTTCTAATTTTAATTTGATTCCAGTTTTAGTTATTTTAAGTTAAACTAAATTAAAATGAGAAAATTGCTTTGGCAAAATAAAATATATATTTTTAAATACTTTATTTCTACATTTATTTTTATTTAAAGTATTTTTTAAGTATGTTTATGTAGTTTTTGTTTGTTAAATAATTATATTTCAGTTTTAGGTGTTTTAAGATAAATTGAAAAATGATGAGAATTTTATAAAACTTTATTTCAGATTTTATTTTGAGTAAAAAATGTTTATGGTTTTAGTTTTCAGTTAACTATCAAAAACCCTGTGAATTTCAGCACAGAATTCGGTTCTGCTCTTATAAAAAATGAATATGCCCATGTTGTAATTTTAAGAAAGTATGTCTATTGTCTTTCAGACACTTCAGATCTATTAATTATAAGTTTAGATGTTCATAAAGAGCTCAAGTTTGTCATTGCTCAGTGAGGCTTGTGTTCAGTGTTTCTATTTTTTCCCTCTTTAAAACATGATGATCAGTTTAATTCCTCTTTTTGTTTGCAATATTTTACCATTTCAATAATAAATTGCATCAGCATACTGTGTTCCAGTTTGTTGAAATAAAAAAGTATTTGTAATGGAAAAAGATGCAGAATTAAATGAGTAATTATTCGACTGGTGCAATGACTGGTGTTCTTCCAGTGCCACATCATGTACAGTTTATTTATAAATGAATCATATTTTAAAACTTTGCCAATGATTTTGCCATATTTTAAAACTTTTCGAATTTCGTCTGGTGAAATTTCAGTGCATTACTAACTTTATGCACTGATGAATCGGCTCATAATGGATATAAAACCAAATTTCAGTCTTGATTTGATGTTATTCTCAAAACGAGAATCTCCTGGACGAGTCTTCATGTCATTGGTGTGTGTCTTCAGACGTGTGTGTTGAGTAGGTCGGCCAATGTGCGGTGTGAGTGTGTGTGTGTGTGTTGTAACATGAGTCCCGCAGGGAGACAGATCTGGGTCAACGCCGCTCGCCACATCGAAAGTGTTGGTCTATTATTCTCCTTCTCTTTAAATCTCCTGCTCTTCATGGGTCCTGCTAACACACAAGAGTTTTAGTTGAAGCTTTGAGTTGCTGTTGCATAATTGAGACACTTGAGTGCAAAACAAGCCTCTGTCTTTAGTGCTCATTAAATTTACACCGTCGCTTTTATATTTTCAATTTAAGCTGAACATCATCATCAGAAACACGAGCAGAAAGGTGATTTGTTCATTTGTTTGCTGCATGGAAAAGTGTTTTTGTGCTGCGTGAGAAGTTACACGGTGAGGTTTAATACTTAAAGTGCTTTTTCAGATTAACTTTTCTGGAAGAGTTGGGCTCGTGTTCGTGTTTTCTGAGATTGATACGGTGGAACCCACGCCATCGATTACTGTTCGTATCACTGTGATCAAGAGCTGAGAGTCAGATATGATAATAGAGCGTTTGCTTTCTGACCAATCACAGCAGAGCAGCTCTCAGAGAGGCGGAGCTTAGAGAGACTGAAGCGTTTCAGGGCTGATGATGAAATTACAGGATATGAGGAGAAAATTAAAGTGATCTGTATACTATCTATCTATCTATCTATACTATCTATCTATCTATCTATCTATCTATCTATCTATACTATATATATATCTATCTATCTATATATCTATCTATCTATCTATCATATCTATCTATCTATCTATCTATCTATCTATCTATATCTATCTATCTATCTATCTATCTATCTATCTATCTATCTATCTGTATCATATCTATTATCTATCTATCTATCTATCTACATCCATCTGATTTTTCTTTTGACTATTCTTTTGACCATTTCTAATAACATTTAATTTTTTTATTTTTATATTTGGTAATATTTATTTGCTATTTATTTTATTTTTAGGCCTTTTAATAAATTCCTTTTGGAGCAGTAATTTTAGTCTGTGGACTTTACACTTCACTATTTATTTACCTATTATATTTACGTTATATTTATTTTCACAGTTTATTTAGCCCATTCATTTTTATATTTTTGGTAATATTTATTAAATACAAAAATTCGCTTATTTATTTACTTGTATATTTATTTATTTATTTACCCTTATATATATGCCATTACTTATTTATGTGTGTTATGATAGTATTTTATATTTATAAAATGTATTTATTGTTGTTATTTATATTTATTTATTTATTAACTGATATTTCATGTTACGTAAAGTTATTATCTTTTTTTTTACTTTTTCTACATTGTTTGTTTTATAATTATTTTTATATAATTATTATAAATATTTTTTAATAACTTTTTGTAGTTTTTCTCCTCTAATTTGTTCTTGTTTCTCTAGATAAAGTGTAAAGCTGTTCTGTGAATATCCATGGGGTGTGTGTGTGACGTGGAGCCGAGTGTGTGAGGCCCATCGAGCCCGCGCGCTCCTGTGCGTCCTCCGCCCGTTCAGGGTCTGATTAACCAAACAAAGCTTATTGATTCTGCTTGTAGCTGAAATTGTTTGTGTGCGCTGGAGGTTGGCCGAGTGCTGCGTCGGCTATAAAGAAAAACAGAGGAAAAGTGTGTAATGGAATCCGAGTGTATATTTGTGTGTCAGTTTTAGGAGATATGCTCAGGTTTAGGGAGAATCGCTCTGCACACGGATCATCCCGGAGGCCGGAATGCGGTTTCGTGTCGTCTGAAGGCAGACTGGATTTATTTAACACACTAAATCAGGAGATGGTCCGACACACGGCCGTAAAACACAAGACCTGCGAGGAGAGACAGATTGTTTTGAGACAGAAGCTGTAAATTAGGCATTTCAATCTGTGCCTGAATCCAGTGTGTGTGTGTGTGTGTGTGTGTGTGAATAGAGGGTTTGTTGAGTAATGCCACACTTGTTGGTTTAAAGCTACGCATTTAGATGATGTGTGTGTGTGAACTTTAATCACAGGAATAAATTACATTTCTCTATATATTCAGCATACCAACCCTAAACTTTTGAACTATAGTGTGTGTTTATATATATTTGTGTGTGTGTGTTGTAGAGGATGCAGCTTTCTAAACTCGTTCCTACTGTAATGTAATCCTGTTTCTGAAACGATGATCTGGGATGATGTTTCGGATGGAAAGACAGAACGGATTACGTTCTCGCAACACACACACACACACATACTCTCCAGAGGAAACATCGTTTAGAGCTTTTGTTTATAATTGAATTGACAAGCTTTCTTCCAGTTGAAGGACAGCCATTCAGGAAAACACTGCGCTCTCTGTGTGTGTGTGTGTGTGTGTAGCGCTTTACAGACGTGTGCTCAGAATAAGAGGCTTATAGGAAATAAATTAAAGGTCAAATACTCTCATACACACACATATATACACATGCACACACAAACGTGTGCACACACACAGCATGCATACACACACACACACACACACACACGCAAACACACATGCACATATATACACACACACACACTCTCTCACACACAAAACACATGCAGACACAGCCGCACTCACACACATGCATGCACGTACACACACACACACACACTCTCTCTCACACACACAAACACACACAGACACACTAACAGTCACACACTCACACAAACTCCCTCACTCACTCACACACACTCTTACTCTTTCTCTCACACAGACACACACACACACTCACACTCACACACTCTCTCTCTCTCTACACACACACACACACACACACACATACAAACACACACTCACTCACGCACACTTACACACACTTACACACACATACACACTCTCTCACACACACAAACACACACAGACACAGTCGCACTCACACACATGCATGCACGTACACACACACACACACTCTTTCTCACTCTCTCACACACACACACACACACTCTCTTTCTCTCACACAAACACACACAGACACAGTCACACACTCACACACACTCTCTCTCACTCACAACACACACACACTCTCTTCACTCACAAACACACACACACACCCTCTCTCTCTTTCTGTCACTCAAACACACACAGACACAGTCACACTCACACAGACACACACACACACTCTCTCTCTCTCTCTCTCTCTCTCTCTGTCTCGCACACACTCTCTCTCTCTCACACACACACACGCACACACGCACACACACTCTCTCTTCAGAGCTGTTCTCACTGTAATGAAGCTGTATTGGAGATGATGATGATGATGATGCGTTGCAGTTGTTCTGGTGAATCTGAAGAGTGTAATTTAATGTAAAAACAGCGCAAGCACATTAACACATGATTGTGTGTGTGTGTGTGTGTGTGGAGTTTTCCTCCACAATGAACTGCAGCTTCTCCAGAAAGAGTTGAAGATGAAGATGTCTAAGCGTCGTCATCTGTGGGTGTGCTGCAAAAGTTATGAACAAAATTAGACATTTACATTTGATGTGTATTTATTTGTGTAGCGGAGCAACATCAGATCACTATGGCAACATCCTCGACTTCGGCAACTGTATATTCTCATTATCTGAGAGATGACCTGACCAACGCTCATTTGCATACACTGCAGAAAACCAAGATCAAAAACACTCTCTTAGATTCAAAATCCAAGAAAAATGAGTTTGAAGAAGCAGTTTTGATGTGAAAATGACTTTTTTTGTTTGTTTTGCAGTGGCAGCCATTTTCTTTTATTAAACGTTCTCTCTGTGCACCTTCAGTCTTTCACGTGGTGTTTTCCATCCTCCTGTCATCTTGTTTCCCTGGTAAACTGTGTCTCACGCTGTGACAGCTTCTCTAATGAGACTCACACACTAACGAGCTTCATTCTGCTTCAGAATATTAATCCTCTCAGAAAACCTGCTATAATTATTCACACAACAGCAGAATAACACAATTCCTGCTTAACGCAATCATAGTGAACACTGCTTTAACATATGCATGTGTTATTACACTCTTTGAGGATTTCAAGGAAATTCAATTTCCTCTGCAGTGTAAAATTATGATATTTATGAATGCATTTTAATGAGTTCACCAGCAAACAACGATTTTTTAAAGGTGGATGTGTTTTAAATAAAATATATGTCATCAGCAATAATGAAATTGTGAAGCGTTATGCAGTGATTTGTTGTTGTCAAATGACCTCGTTCAGTTTAATTCAGTGGGTGGCATCTAGTTATTAGCACTTATTTGTCATTTTTATTCAGTTTTGTGCAACTTTTGCTGGTCTGATGTGTCAATTAGAGGGGCGTTCAGTTAAGTGCATTGCATTGTGGGCTGTAATATTGTGCACTTGCAAAAAAAAAATTCTTATTTTTCCAATCTAAATATCTAAGCATTCGCATTTACTTTAGAAGCTTAATGACTGAATATATTAAGAGTTGTTGTTTACTGAAAAATGTGTCAAAATAAAGTGAGTTTATGCTTAAAATAAGAATAAATGTCCCTTAATTTTAAGCTTAGACTCAATACATTTTTCAGAAAACAAGACTTCATATTTTACATAATTTTGCATCTCAAGTAAATAAATCTTGATTTAAAGTTTTAATGTTGTTTATGTGAGTGTGTTGTTTTTAATACACTTCTCAAAGTCTCAAAAAACACGCTTTGAAATCGCTAGAAAAAAAGGTCAAAAACGACCTTGTAACCAATCAGATCAACGTGTGATCGTCAACCAGTGGATCTCTGAGTGAGTGAGTGGAGGCGGGGCTCATTTGCATATTCATAGAACTGTGCATACTAAATGAGGCAAGGGTGTCAAGTTACATTCAAAACATTTTAAGGTATTTTTTCAAGGAAAAGCAGTTAAAATTTGTAATTTTGGTGATCAAAGAAGAGTTTTAAGGGAAAAAATGATTGACTACAGGGGTCTTTAAGAAGCGAAACATACTGAGTAAGAAAAAAAATCATAATTTTCTGTTTTGAACATATCTGCATTGTGCAAGAGCTCTATTTGTGTGTGTCTGTCCAGTCTTTTCTGTTTATTAAGTATAAACAGAAGTAGAGCAGAATTATCAAGCACATAAAACCATGATTACTGTTCAGTGATATCGATCTGTTCTGAGATCAGACAACGTCGAACAATAAAAACGGTCGAACAAATATCTTTGTTGTCGAGATAGTCGTTTGATATCTCACGTGACCAGGGGCGAGAGTGGGACCAAAAAATCTACCGGGAAATTTTGTAGACCACCGGCCCTTGTCGCGGCAGGATTTATATAGCATTTACAGTTTTACTGATTAAAAAGGAAACTTTGTTGTACTATGCTGGAGTAAAGTTCATAAATGGTCACTCTTTCCCATAGGACTTTGTAAAACTATGTTGGGTGCACCTCTAGGGCCTCAAGAAAATTTTGTTGAATTTAAGGTTAAATGCATCAATCTCATGCTCTCTGAGAGATCAAAATTAAGTGGAATTAAAAAGCATTAATTTGCACCAGGACAATAAAGAGGGCTCAAGCATCTTTTTAGTTATGAGCGTCTCAGTCACATTATCAATGGTGTTTTTGGATGCCAAACAATTATTATAATGTAATAATGTAATTTATTATATCATTATTCCTATGACGTAAAATCCATTTAGCCTATAGGCCTAAATGTACTATGTAAATGAAAATGAGTATTTCAAAAGTATATATTTAGCCTACATTACACTATAATATAGGAAAATTAAAATACTTTTGCAAGAAAAAAACCCTTCAGCTTTTATTTTAGGAGAAAACACCAGATGACCATGATTCGCGTGAGCAAAGTAATCATGCAGCACAAACAGGATGCTATTCTTAAAGTATTGTGCTGTTTTATTTATTCACAAAGCTATATCATGGTTTCAATTTTAGTTTGTTGGCAAAATATAGCGCTAGAGACCTTAATGTTAGGTTATACATTTTACATCTTTACATATGTTTTGGGAAAAGGGAGAAAGAGAGTTCGGTAAAAGCAGGATTCGAACTCACGTCGAGCGCCACAAAAGCTGATTTCATAGGCTTTCGCCCTGCCACTTACGCCACTGTAGCTATTCCATTGCTAACGTACTTTTGCTACAAAGAGACACTTAGTGCAAATATATGCTCCGTTATAGAAAATGTAAAAAAAAAATGTTTTCTACTATTCGCTTAATTGGGCCCCAGGTGCGCATGGCGAACTTACAATAAATACATTTTATCAGACGGCCTCGAAACACTACCGGCCCACCGGGAAAACTCCCGACTCTCCCGATTGCCACTCCGCCCCTGCACGTGACCTAATGTAAGGGCGTGCAATATCGCGATTTGACCGCTACGGCGCTTTGGCGCTAGAGTGTAAATGCAGCCCTTTATAAATGCAAGTGCGGTAAAAGAAAAAACAGCGCGAATTATGACGAGTGCAAACGAATCCGAACTAGCAAGGTTTGGCAAAGTTTTACAAATTTTAAAACCAACAATGCTGTCATGTGCAATACATGCAAGGCAAAACTTGCTTTTCACCGGAGCATCACATGCATGATGGAGCACTTAAAGAGGAAACATCCGGGCAAAAGAGGAGCCGGTGAGAATCAAGTGTTCTCCAGCTGGAGCTAACTAAGTTAACTAGCAGTGCTAACGTATATTCTTTATTAGATCATGCAATACTATTAATAGTAATAATATTGTCAATAATAATATAATTACAGTAATGTGATGATTTATTTTGCATAGAATACAGCTTGATTTAACTTAGAAGTCAGGGCTGTTTTTATTATTGTAACACTATTTAGGTAGTATAGTCTTATTACTTGCCTGTATTTTGTTCCATAATCATGAAGACTTACAAAAGGAGATGTTAGGAAGAATATCATTGCAGTTACTTTTTCATTTTGCAAATTAAAAGGTGAATGGGAACATCTCTGTCAGCTCAATTCTCATGTAAAAAAAAACAAAACAAAAAAAACTATTGCAATTTTATATCTATAATAATGGTTTACATCACTTTTAGAAAAATCGTGAGTATCAAATATGATCATGGTGGATGGTTTATTTGTTCATCTCCCAATCATCATTGCATTGTTTAAAACTACATAAAACCTTAAAAAAAACATCATAAAACCATTAAAAGCAAAAAAAAAAAAAAAAGTAAAAACCATCTTACTAAGATATTATTAGCAGATATAGAGTGACGACTGATATTTATATCCATTTTATTCTAAGTATCTGTTATTGATTTACATTACAAGCATCAGAAATTCAGATTAATATCAGCATCTGCACCAAATTGCATATTTTGATATAATGAAAAATGAAATATATAATGAAAAAAGCCATAAAAGCCTGATGAATCAATATGACACTCAAAAAACACATGGAAATGTAATACAAAAGCTTTTAAATAGAAAGATATACTTTTCTGACTACTATTATTACTATATTTATTAATTCCTATTTAATTTGCAGGGGTGAAATGTCTTATGTATGATTTATGTAGTGTGCCTCGTAATCCTGAATCAGGATAACTTCTCTGATGATGTGGGCGGGGCTATAACCTGTCACTCACATGAGATCACGCATGAATAGCAAACCACAGCCATCCAAATCAATTTCCATGTGCAAAATCAAGCCCCGCCCACTTTTGTTCTTCTTCCAGGAGCGTTTGACTCGGATATACGACACTGTAGAGAAGTAAAGACTGTTTCATGATAAACTGAAGTCTTCTTCTGTATGTAAACGAGCAAATGTTTTCTCTCTCGTTCCTCAGGTGCTTCTTCGGTTGATGCTCTTCATGGATTGTAAGATGGTGGAATGTTCTCCGTGGCCGGAGGAGGTTGCGTGTGTCTGTGTTTAAGCCGCCGTGTTCGTTCTGGTTTCTGCTGCTGTTTGGTGTCGCAGGACTCGTCTCTTCATACACCTGCAGGATCTGTTGGAGATGGTTCTGCAACAGGCTCCAGGTAAAACAAATCAGACCATCAATGTAGAACTCATTGTGCCATTCGTTCCCAAGCTCATGGAGATTTCATTGTGTGGTTTAAGCTTACACACAGGGTCCAAAATGATTTTTTTGCAACACCTGTGAACTGAGAAAATAGTGGCGTATAAATATTTTTCTGCCCGCAATTAAAAATGCATATCTTTATGTCAGAATGAGTTGTGTAGCTGTTTTGTCTTGTGGATTGGTGGCACTGTGTCACTCGTTCATCAGCCAGGGTCTCTGTGCAACACCATCTGTCACAAAAACATCCAGAACCAACATGATTTTGGCCCACATTTTCAGTTTTTGGGGGAAGAATGCACACACTGAGAGATATTTTAACCCCTGTAAAGCCTGACATGTGGAATTATAGTCAGAAAAAACATGTTTTTTTATGGAACAGTTTTATCAAGTGTTTTTTGTTGGCTAATATACTGAAATAATGTTTAGAGGCTTAAACTGAGCAAAATACACAATATACAAATACAAAATTTGGTGCAGATGCTGATATTTATATGGTCAAAAATTAAAATGAAATTCTGACGCTTGTAGTGAATCGATGAGATCTTTAATAACAGTATTGCAGATACTTAGATTAAAATACATATAAATATCAGTATTTTTCTTTATCTGCCAATAATAAGTCTTAGTTAGATATTATATTAAATATATCTTAGTTTTATGATTAAAGCTCTATAGTTTTAAAGCATATAATGCAATGCATACAGTGATGATTGAGAGTAGAGCCCGAACCAATAAAGGATTTTGAAGGCCGATACAAATATTTCTTGGTTTTAAGATCCGAATATTCAAGTAATAATTCGTTCAAGTAATAAAGTGTTCTCGTGAGTGTATAATATGCCATTGAAATTCATACGGGTAAGGGGTTCTAATGTCGGTCTGCCATGTTGCCCCTCTATCTTGAAAGTACATTAGCCAAAGAGGGACATACCCGTTAATTCAAGCTTCGCCTTTCGCGTTACGTTCTGAGTTAACACTCATGGACCGAGGTTGAACTGGAAGCCATGTTAATCTTGGTTAAAACGAATTGAGAGGAACAGAAACTAATATTCACTGGATGGTCATACACATTTTTACCACTAAATGGGGTAAAAATCAGAGATTTCAGACTTTTGAAACTGGAGAATTCATTTTATTTCTATTTGAACTAATATCTGTTTAGGAGAAACAATAGAAATGTTGTGATGCTTGTTTTATATGAGGTTTAGTGAGTTATGAATCACAGACTGAAGGAGGCGGTGACGGTGTCGCTGTAGTGATGAATATATTTAGCAGTGTTAACATATTTAATTAATATTTGGCAGTCATTATTTCTGTCCCTGTATACTGTGGTCACGGGACGTTTGCTGGATTTGACTTTCCTCAGAGGCTCAGACTTCACCAGGCCTTTTCTTTGATGCTATTTTCAAACTAAACACATTTCTCAATAAAGAAAGAAGAAAGGATTATTCTGGAGTGCTGAGAGGATTGTGGAGCGCTTCTGCTGGAGAACTGGAGCAGACGCTGGACTCACACACACACACACACACACACACACACACACACACACACACACACACACACACACACACACACACACACACACACACACACACACACACACACACACACACACACACACACACACACACACACACACACACACACACACATCTGACTCACTCACATTGACTCATCTCATTCACTTACTCGCTCACTCACTCACAAACACACACACTCACTCACATTTCACTCACATTCACCCACACACACACACATTGACTCACTCACTCACATTCACTCACAGACACACACACTC
>JAQIUQ010005803.1:17500-72500 GCA_030378365.1 Hybognathus amarus | reverse complement strand
GGAGGAATTATCAATAGTGAGCGAAAAGGTGTCAGTTTTGGATAGAGTGGATTTACTTCCGATGAGAAGGATCTCAGTTTTATCACTGTTTAATTTGAGAAAATTATTTGTAAACCAGGTTTTTATTTCCGAGATACAGTCAGTGAGGGAGGTGGGGGGAGAGAGGACGATGGTTTGGTCGAGAGGTAGAGCTGGGTGTCATCGGCATAGCAGTGGAATTGAATATTAAATTTGCGGAAGATATTGCCCAGGGGAAGGAGATAAATGATGAAAAGTAAGGGCCCCAGGACAGAGCCCTGGGGCACACCTGAAGTGACGGGGGAGGGAGAGGATTTACAAGACTTAAGTTGAATGAACTGAGTACGGCCAGAGAGATAGGATGTGAACCAGTCTAACGGAGTGTGAGTGATGCCAATAGTGGATAACCGGTTGAGGAGAACAGAGTGACAGATGGTATCAAAGGCGGCACTCAGGTCAAGGAGGATGAGAATGGTAAGTAGTCCAGAATCAGCTGCCACAAGGAGGTCATTGGTGATTTTAATGAGTGCTGTTTCAGTGCTATGAAGGGGACGGAAGCCAGACTGGAACTGTTCATACAGGTTATTGTCAGAGAGATGAAGATGAAGTTGAGAGGCAACTGTTTTTTCAAGAATTTTGGAAATGAATGGTAAATTGGATATAGGGCGGAAGTTATTTAAGTTAGAGGGGTCTGCGCCAATTTTTTTCAAAATTGGGGTAATGGCGGCTGTTTTGAATGATGAAGGAACAGTTCCAGTGGTGAGAGAGGAATGGATGATAGCAGAGATGAGGGGGACAAGGGAGGGAAGGCAGGCTTTAACAAGTTGTGTGGGAATGGGATCGAGTTGACAGGTGGAAGGCTTGGATTTCCTGATGAGTTCTGCAATTTCTGAGGTAGTGGGAAGCTGGAAGGAGGAGAATGGATGTATGGATGGGGGAGAGTCAGCAGAGGTACTGAAGTGAGGAGTCAATCCAAGGTGCTGGTGGATGTTTTTAGTTTTTTCAGTGAAAAATGAAATGAGAGAGTTGCAGAAAGATGTTGTGTACAAGTGGGGGGGGGAGAGTCCTTGGGTTGGGTGATATTGTTAAGTAGGGAGAACAATGACTTGGTGTTTCCTTTATTTTCAGTGATTAAGCTGGAGTAGTAGTGGGTTTTGGTGTTAGTAATAGAGTCCTTGTAACATAAGAGGTGGTTATTGTACATTTCTTTGTGAATAGTGAGACCAGTTTTCCTGTAGAGACGTTCAAGTTGCCGACCTTTGGCTTTCATGAGACGAAGGTCGGGGGTGAACCAAGGGGCGGAGACGGAAAAGGAAACAGATCTATTTTTTAACGGAGCAAGGGAGTTAAGAATGTTATGAAGTCCAGTGTTGTAGTGAGAGACCAGAGCATCGGGGCTGGATAAGTTGTGAGTATGAGGAAAACAGATGGAGTTAATACTTGAAGTGAGAGTAGCAAGATCAATGTTCTTTATATTCCGAAAATGAGATAAGACGGGATATTTTAGAAAAGGAGAGAGTAAGTTTCAATGTAAATGAGAGGAGAAAATGGTCAGATATGGGGAGTTCAACGGCTGTAAGGTCAGAAGGGGTGACACCAGAACAACAGATTAAATCCAGAGTATGTCCTTTGTTGTGTGTTGGGAAAGTAGTAAATTGTTGGCATCCAAAACTTTCTAAGCAGGAGGTGAAGTCTTTAGTAAGAGGCAGATTGACATTGTCCATGTGAATATTAAAATCGCCCAGCAATAATATATTTGGTGAGAGTGAAGATAAGTGAGTGAGAAAAGCAGTAAAATCATTTAAAAAATCACTCTTTAGTTTAGGAGGGCGATAAACAGTTGCAATTATAGTTGGGGTGGGACCAGATAACTTGCAGACAGCAGATTCGAAAGTGCTGTAAACAGGTACAGACACCGGCGAGATTTTCCACTTCTCGCGATATATTATCGCGATACCGCCCCCTCGGCCGGCGCCGCGGGGTTTACAGATGTAAACAAACCCACTAGGAGTGGATTCATTGAGCTGGGAAAAGTCGTTGGGCTGTTGCCAAGTCTCGGTTAAACAGAGAAAGTCTAGTTTACGGTCGGAGATGAGGTCCTGGATGAGATGTCCCTTGCCTGTCAAAGAGCGGATGTTGAGCAGAGCGAAGTTGAGTGCAGTGTTGTCACAGCTGGTGGTGGTGCTCGCCGACCGAGCTAGGCGGGCTAACACACTGTGGTCGACAGCCCGGTTGGTGTTGCGTGGTGGGCAAACAGGTAGACAAAGTTATGGATGAATGAACATTTATTTAATATATATTTATATATATATACACACACACACTGCATATAAACCAACAGCCAGCATCTGTGGCTTGTTAACTCTATAGTCCATCAATACTGTCTGAATCTGACAGCGTGATTGATTTATTAGCATGAGCATTACTGTAATTCATCACCAGAGTTAGACGGAGACGGCTGGCCGAAACTGGGAAGTGGAGATTGTTGTAACATTACGCTTGATTTTGGCATGACAGATTGTGTTTAAAATACTTGAGATTGACAGACAGGGCTGTGGAAGACAGAACTGCTTATTTTTACCAAGAACTCTGTTATTATTTATTATTACTTTTTATCTAAGAATAAAATGATTTAATTTAAAATATTTTTTTTTAATAAAAAAATATATTTCATTTATTTTATTTTGACCAATCACAGTTAGCTTTTTTAAAATATAGATATTAGTGCTGCCCCAAACCACTATTAACCCTACCCATGCGTATCATATGCACGTAAAAACTCATTTTCTCGTATAAACTGCACGATAAAGACAACGTGTGCTATAGAGACGCATTTAGTGTGACCGGGTTGGTCTACCTGACGTCTGTAGAATGACCAATGAATCATCTGTTTGAGAGCATTAACACCACCTGTGTTATGAGAAATCAAATATTTAAATTTTTACATTTAGAGTTACTGCATTCTAAAAAATGCAGGGTTGTTTTAACTCAAATTTGGGTAAAATGTGGACAAGTCCTCCCATTGGGTTACATTTTTAACCCAACGGTTGGGTTTAAAACAAATTTGGGCTAAAACAACCCTGCATTTTTTCGAGTGTGTGTAAACATGCAATTTCCTCCTCGTTACTAAAAGAACATCTGCACGGGACCGTTTGAGCGACACAATCCTGTTTGTTTTATGATGAAGTGTGGAACAGATATAAAAACTATATTAGACGTGACAGCAAACACAGGAACGCGCTGCTCCTCCGTCTGTGTGTGAGGAGTGTTTGCATAAGCTGTTTTTGCTGCTGTGACTTTAAGACTTTAATTCAGGCTTGGGAAGAAATCCCTGACTCTCAGTTCATGAATGTGAATTTAAATAGAATTGGCCACAACACAACAGATGATGAAATGGATTGTACATTGGAATGACAGGAAGAAAAATTTACTGAATTAAAAAAAAAAAAAAAAAAAAAAAATCAGCTGAATTTCATTATTCCAACACAACAACAAAATGAGCCAGAATAGAAAACGTATTAGTCTAAAGGTTTTTCTGCTTAGAAAAATATATATATATTATCTATATTTATTTTTTTATTTTTTTTTCCAAGCAGAAAAACCTTTAGACTAATACGTTTTCTAATCTGGCTCATTCACTATACTTTCTTTATTACTATATAATTTATACACGTTTTATTTAATTATATATATATATATATATATATATATATATATATATATATATATATATATATATATAATTAAATTAAATAAAAAATGTATAAATTATATAGTAATAAAGAAAGTATAGTATATAAAAATTAATAAAAATAATATATTTATAATAACTAAATGTGTGTATGTATATGTATATATAAATAAATAATAAATGTATATATTATACGATATAAATTATTATAAATTAGATAATAAAAAGAAATAAAAATTTCTTTTTGCATTATACTGTATATAAATATATAATTATGAAATTATATACATTATAATACACATCTTTATGCATATTTTACATCTATGCAAACTGAAAATTTGTTGTTGTTGCTGAGCATGTTTGTTTATTTGTTCATTTATATCTTTTTATTCAAATTTTCTTTATACATGTATAGATTTTTCAATTGTCTTTTCAGCTATTTATCTTTGTAATAAAGTATGATGCGACCTGTTTAACACCCTCGTCTGAGAGGAAACACACCAGCAGGGACTCAGTTTTAGCTGGTCGTGTGTGTTTTTGAAGACCTCCAGCATGTTGTTTGGGGGTTCAGTGTGTTCTCAGGTTGTTTGTCAGGTGTAGAAAAGGCTCACAGGAAGAGAGCTCAAGCAGAGGAACGTCAAGAGCGGGAATAATTGCGTAACCACCTGTGTGTGTGTGTGTGTGTCTCCATCTGATGTTTATATTATATTGTGAGGACAAAAATGTCCCCATAAGAATAGTAAAAGGTGACATAACCTACATTGTGAGGACTAGCCAATGGTCCCCGTGAAATAGATCAATGATGTTGTGATTGGTCTACTCTGCTCTGATTGGTCAGATGGCTCAGTCTGTTGTGATTGGCCTACTCAGCTCCTGATTGGCCAGATCCCCCAGTCTGTTGTGATTGGCTTACTCTGCTCTGATTGGCCAGATCCCCCAGTCTGTTGTGATTGGTCTACTCTGCTTTGATTTGTCAGATGACCCAGTCTGTCCAGTTGGGGATATTAAAATTAATCAACCAATCATTAATACCATTGATCAGCTCTACCAAACGTGGATGTTTTTCCACTAAGAAACGAACATTGTTATTATGTTTTGATTGATACTGTGTGAAGCTGCTTTGATGCAATCTATATTGTGAAAAGCGCTATATAAATATACTGACTTGACGTTTGTCTTGTATGTGTGTATGTCTCTCTCTGTGTGTGTCTATGTGTGTGTTTGTCATATATGTGTGTCTCCTCTGAGGTTTGTAGTTTTCCAGAGTTGGCCTGTCTGTCAGGAAACTCTTCTCTCTGCATGGCAGGTGCCCGTGAGAAACACACAGTTAGTATGCTCGTCTTTAGCGAAGACGCTTCAGAGCGCTCATTTTCCAGTGATATGAAACGGAGAGCGGCGTCTCGGTTAGCATCTCCCCACAGACCAGAGCAAGGCAACAACACACAGCCGAGGATAAAAGCCTGTGCGAGAGTGTGTGTTTGGGTGGATGACAGAAGCGGCGGCCTGTAACTCATCCTCCGCTCAGCTTTGAAACGAATCCGTGTGCTCAGAACAGACGCGATTCGACGCTCAATGAGCCGAGTGACGTGCGCAGGAACACGTGATCATCACGCCAGGCGCTTCAGCGAGGAAACACGACAGCTCATTGTCATGCAGGAAAGCCTGAAGAAATGATACTTCTTAATTATGGGCAGAAACTCTGAAATCTGTTGTTTTTCTCGTAGATATTCGAAATCTCAGATGGGTTGCTATACGAAGTAACTGATTTAAATTAAACAAATAACAAGTCCCATGTTTGAGTTTATTTTTAGTTAGAACATGCATGTTTTAGTTTGTGTAGAAATGTAAATCTTGAGTAATTTCGTATTTTAAGAATCTAGTGACAGTTAGATTTATGCTTAAAACAAAAAAAAAACATTTTGCATTGAGGTAAAAAATTATTTAATTCAAGAAACTCTCAAGTCTTTAATTCTTATAGTAATTAATTCAATTAAAATAATTATACACTATTGTTCAACATTTAGATTTTTAAATAATAATAATTTTTAGATAATAATCTGCTGTTTTCTGGTAAGGAGCATTAGTGATGCTCACTGATGTTTGAGACGCTGGAAAGTCTCGTTGCTGCATGAATCCTGAAGAATGTCTATAAAGCAGGTTCTTCACTGACACACGAGTGGCTCAGCTCTCTAAGACATGAAGCAAGGTCAAAGGTCGGCGGTCTCCGTAATCTTCTTAAACCTCTGAGACGAAGCCTTCATCTTAAGAGCTGTCTCTGTCGGTCTGTGGTCCCGATCTCCTGTGGGAGAACACAAAGATGGACCATCCAGGGCGATAAGAAACTGTCAGCTGCTAAAAGGCAATTTGCTGATGTGGGGTGTTGAAAACTGATCCACGGGAAGGACTGAGTGATGCTTATCTCCTGAATGACAGGCCGAGGGAGAGAGAGAAAAACCCTGTGAGTTGCTTATACACTGACAGCATTTTAACGCATCAGGACTGCGCTCTCATCACAAGCTTTTGCAAAAAGTAGAGAGCATAAATATGTTGCTTTCACTGCAAGAAATTACATTTTTGTCTAATTTTAAAGTGCCCCTATTATGCTTTTCGGAAATTACCTTTCATGTGGTGTATAATACCTGTTTATGAATGTAAAAGGTCTGCAGTTTCAATGATCAAAGTGCACAACGAAAAATGTTATTGTCTCCAAAAAAAACAAAAAAAAACATGTCGTCAGCCATTCTAGTCCCACTTCCTGTTACATACCTATGTAACAATGTAATTTATTTGCTTAAAACCAGCCTGTGGTCTGTATTAGCTGTCAGGGAATGATGTCTATTTTTGCCCCCGCCCTCAAACATTATAGTTGTAACTGAAACTGGAAGAGACCAATCACAACAGACTGGGGGATCTGGCCAATCAGAGCAGAGTAGACCAATCACAACAGACTGAGCCATCTGGCCAATCAGAGCAGAGTAGACCAATCACAACAGACTGGGTCATCTGACCAATCAGAGAGTAGACCAATCACAACAGACTGAGCCATCTGACCAATCAGAGAGTAGACCAATCACAACAGACTGGGTCATCTGGCCAATCAGAGCAGAGTAGACCAATCACAACAGACTGGGTCATCTGACCAATCAGAGAGTAGACCAATCACAACAGACTGAGCCATCTGGCCAATCAGAGCAGAGTAGACCAATCACAACAGACTGGGTCATCTGACCAATCAGAGAGTAGACCAATCACAACAGACTGGGTCATCTGACCAATCAGAGAGTAGACCAATCACAACAGACTGAGCCATCTGACCAATCAGAGAGTAGACCAATCACAACAGACTGGGTCATCTGGCCAATCAGAGCAGAGTAGACCAATCACAACAGACTGAGCCATCTGGCCAATCAGAGCAGAGTAGACCAATCACAACAGACTGAGCCATCTGGCCAATCAGAGCAGAGTAGACCAATCACAACAGACTGGGTCATCTGACCAATCAGAGAGTAGACCAATCACAACAGACTGAGCCATCTGACCAATCAGAGAGTAGACCAATCACAACAGACTGGGTCATCTGGCCAATCAGAGCAGAGTAGACCAATCACAACAGACTGGGTCATCTGACCAATCAGAGCAAGTAGACCAATCACAACAGACTGAGCCATCTGGCCAATCAGAGCAGAGTAGACCAATCACAACAGACTGGGTCATCTGACCAATCAGAAGAGTAGACCAATCACAACAGACTGGGTCATCTGGCCAATCAGAGCAGAGTAGACCAATCACAACAGACTGAGCCATCTGACCAATCAGAGAGTAGACCAATCACAACAGACTGGGCCATCTGACCAATCAGAGCAGAGTAGACCAATCACAACAGACTGAGCCATCTGACCAATCAGAGAGTAGACCAATCACAACAGACTGAGCCATCTGACCAATCAGAGCAGAGTAGACCAATCACAACAGACTGGGTCATCTGGCCAATCAGAGCAGAGTAGACCAATCACAACAGACTGAGCCATCTGACCAATCAGAGAGTAGACCAATCACAACAGACTGGGTCATCTGACCAATCAGAGCAGAGTAGACCAATCACAGAGCAGTGTGTGTGTGTGTGTGTGTGTGTGTGTGTACTGTATATGCTGAACATTTATGGCCAAGTTACACTGCAAACATGTGTTTTACTTAATATTTCTGTTGTGCATTTTTCTGCTTGTTAAATGATTAAGTTGTCATCATAGCAGCAACTTAACGTCAATCTCCATCAGTATCAATGGCATGTGTGGCGCTGAGCTGTTGAAGACCTTTACAAACCAGTCGCTTACAAGGTTCCGGCTCAGTGGGCAGACTGGGTTTTGGAGCGGAGCGTGTGTGTGTGTGTGTGTGTGTGAGAGAGAGAGAGGGAGACACACACAGCTGGCACACGAACTGCTGCAGACAGCCAAAAACACCAACAGCCGAAAGGAGCGTTCATCATCATCTTTATTACTCCTCACGCCTCCACAAAAGAGAAATGTGTGAGAGAAAGATAGAGACAAGTGAACAAGAGAGAGCAGATAGAAACATAAAGTGAAACAGAGAGATAAACACAGATACATTTAATCTCGAGAGAAAAGAGAGAGAGTAGGAATGGAGAACAATCGGGCCAAGAAAGATGAATGGAGGGAGGAGAGATGATAAAACGAGAGATTAAAGCGGAGAGATATTTCAGTACGGATCATGACCTCAGATCTTCAGGATCTCCTGTGAACAAAGATGGTTAACTGGGAATGTTCTCAGAAAGTAATGAACAGACGTTCTTCCTGTAACGTTGATGTAACGTTCATTCAAAGATATGTGGTCTCTCTAATGATGTTTTAGAAATATTAGCACAAAAATATTTTTACATTTATTTGGAAATGTTTTAGTTTAGATTCATTCCATCACATTTGCTAAATGTTACGTTTTGAATCTTTAGAGAACATTCAAAAGTAACATTCTTCATAATGCAGGCGTTTACCAGATGATAAGGATTATGGTTTTTCAAACAATTAAGAAAAAAATAGTCTTGTCAAATCAATTAATCATGATTAATTCCATCTAACCTATATATATATATATATATATATATATATATATATATATATATATATATATATATATATATATATATATCTATCATGATTAATCGATTTGATAGCACTAGAAGAAGAGAATATTCATAAAGAACATTAATGGTAACACTATCAAAAGGTTCATAGAACATATTTTTATTAACTGGGATTGTCGTTCACCGTGAAACAGGAGATGAGATTTGATTAATTCGTGTGTGTGGCATGCTAAAATGAATGACTGAGCTGTATGTGTTTATAAAGCATGGATTCAGTCTCAGATTGTCTTCAATAGGGTGAGGAATCCAATTTTCTGCTCTTCAAAACAAATAAAAAAAGCCATTAAAGGTCTCAGTTGTTGGCAGAGAGAATGCATTAGTCACAAAGTCGAGGTTCAGGGCCAGAGACTGCATTCCTGTGGCTTTTCCCAGCCGACTGGAGGATGTCTATCTGTAACCAGCTGTAATATGCGATGAAATTAATACGCATGCAGAGTTTAGCGCCGCTGCTAGTTTGTGTCGTTTCTGCGACTGTAATTTAATCTACTTAATCTTTAGTGTACTTGATGACTTAGCTGTAGGATGCTAGAGATGCTCAATTAACTTAATGGTTGTTGTCATTGGAGTAATTTGAATGTTTTACGTTAATCACGTGTTTTTCTTTGAGTTTGTTGCGCCCTCTGCAGGACAGGTGGCGTATTACACCCACAGGTGTTTCATAGACTCTTTAGCTCAATGTTTTTGTGCATGTTCCTGTTATGTCACTTCTATCTTAACTGTGTCAACACGAAACCTAATTTTCCAACCCAAACTTGTAATAATGCGACATTTCTGAGGGAAACTGTTCACAGTAATTTCAGGGATATTAAACTTTCTTCAAGCAGATCTGGACCAACCTTGTTTCCACTGACTCTCTTTTCTGTAAATATCTGCCTCGCTCTTCAAAAACGAGTAAATAAATAAAAGGTCTGTCAGATGGCTCTTCAAGTGAAAAGAGAGGACTGGAGAAACAGATGAAGCACGTCTTTCTGTCATCTTTACACCTGTTTACTCTACATGTACTCTATCTGCTTGTTTATGTGTTTAAAAGCATAAGACACTGTATCGACACATCCATCACTAGCTTATCAGCTTAGATTTTACTGACAAATTACAGTCATATTACAGTCTCTTTATATGAGCACATGGTAATCATCAATACTAGGGGTGTAGCAATATGTTACAATACAAAATGTATCATATTGTGTATAGTTCACCCAAAATTAAAATTAGGCTACTGTGTGAGAAAACATGATTTAAAAAAAAATATTTTCATTATTTGTAATCACAACATTTTTTCTTTTGTCAAATCAACTTGCGTAGATAATTTATGTAGTTTAGATAACATCATATTTTGAGTTTCTGATGATTAAATTAATCTCCTTCATTATATTAACTCAATTTTTCCATTTCAATTAACTTACAATTTTAAGGCAACCAGGTTACTTTTTTTTAAGTTAAACCAACAATATTTTTTTTACAAAATAATTCTGTATTTTCATCTTCAGATATCATGAATATTGTTATTCTGGTGTCTCTATTGTCCTGTGCTTTGTGTTTCAGCACCAAGACTATTCATTTACACACAATGTAATCCCAAATTTAGCATTTTAATCAACAGTATATTTTATCGTTTACCATATGACATGGAGTATCGCAATAATATCGTATCGTGAGTTCAGAATGTATCGAATCGTGACATGAGGGTATCGTTATAATCAATGCCATTATATATATATATATATATATATATATATATATATTAGGGATGCACGATATATCGGTCACCATATCGGTATCGGTCGATATATGTTAATTTTTAGTGTTATCGTTATCGGCCTGATAAGAAAATTAGGCAGATATATTAAAGATAATAATTCATGTAGATTGCAGATGCACTGTTCAACATGATGGTTTGGAATTGCTTGAAATATGATTGGACCAAAAAAATAAAATACAGTTTTATGTCCGTCATATAATAATGAGAACATTATAAATGCGTGCTTGGGATATGGATTTTAATGGTGAGACTTTTGTTTTTGTAATCAAACTCTCAAAAATGAAATAAAAATTTGGATTTAGTTTTATCGGCCAATATATCGTTTATCGGCTTTCAAGTATAAAGAATTATCGGTTATCGGTATGGGCCAAAATGTTCATATCGGAGCATCCCTATATATATATATATATATATATATATATATATATATATATTTATGTTGGATTACTGTATTACCATCTGATACTGTCACGATAGGATGTACTCTTTGTAAGTGGCTGCTGCCGTGTTAAATGCGTTTGTGAGTGTTTTACAGCGCTGTTCTTCTGCTCGCTGTCTGTTTAAATCCAGATGAAGTTTGGATAATAGAGCTCAGACGGTTAACAACCATCCAGACAAATTGAGCTGCTCACCACTGATTCCTTATTCTCTGTGATGTGAGAGAGAGCCAGAGGTCTTTTCTGCAGCATAATCTCAGCCACAAGTACTGACAGCGAAACCATGTGGGCTGTGTACAGTGAGTTATCGAAATCTGTTAATATTTCATTTAGGCAAAACTGGAGAGCTTTGCAGGAGTCCTGCTGGATGCTTCTGCTCGAACGGGCATTATTCCCGGCTACGACGAGGTCTGAAAGGCTTAGTTCACACAAAAATGAAAATTCTGTTATGAATTATTCACCCTTTAGTCGTTCCAAACCCGTAAGACATTGATTCATCTTCGGATCACAAATGAAGATATTTCTGTCTCCATTGACAGCTGTGCAATACCACGTTCAAGCCCTAGAGAGGTAAAGACATCATTACGGTAATAAATGTGATTGTAGTCGTTTAACCTCAATTTTATGAGTGCTTTGTTTGCGGAAACATAATTTACCATTTTATTTACAAAATGTTAATCTCCAATGCACTATGGAAAGTCATATTTTGTTCGTAACATCAGGTTAAATTTTAGACAAAATATTGACATTGTTTATTTTTGCATCACCAAAGACAATATTCCAGACTAATTGAAAGCAGGAACACACTTCTGAGCAACAAACAAATGCTGTTTTTTAAGTGACTCGCTCACAAACACTCATTTCATTCCTAAATGAATCAGTGTTTTGAATGAAACGGTTGTGTAAATGATTCAGTGGCTCACTTTAAAAGACTCATTTCATTGCTGAATGGATTAATGTTTTGAATGAAACGGTTGAGTTAATGATTCAGTGGCTCACTTCAAAAGACTCATTTCATTCCTGGATGGATCAGTGTTTTGAGTGCTTCAGTTGAGTAAATGATTCAGTGGCTCATTCACAAACACTCATTTCATTCCTGAATGGATCAGTGTTTTGAATGAATCGGTTGGGTAAATGATTTAGTGGCTCACTTCAAAAGACTCAATTCATTCCTGAATGGATCAGTGTTTTGAATGAATTGGTTGAGTAAATGATTCAGTGGCTCACTTCAAAAGAATCAATTCATTCCTGAATGGATAAGTGTTTTGAATTAATTGATTGAGTAAATGATTCAGTGGCTCACTTCAAAAGACTAATTTCATTGCTGAATGAATAAGTGTTTTGAATGAAACCGAGTAAATGATTTAGTAGCTTGTTCACAAAGATTGATTTCCTTCTTGAATGAATCAGTGTTTTGAATGAATCGGTTGAGTAAATGATTCAGTGGCTCACTTTAAATGACTCTTTTCCCTTCATGGTGGATCAGTGTTTTGAATGAATCGTTTGAGTAAATGATTCAGTAGCTCGTGCCAAAAACTCCAATTTCATTGCTAAATGAATCAGTGTTTTGAATGAATCTGTTGAGTAAATGATTCAGTGGCTCACTTCAAAAGACTCATGGCTCTCTTTAAATGACTCATTTCCTTTCTGGATGGATCAGTGTTTTGAATGAATCGGTTGAGTAAATGATTCAGTGGCTTACTTCAAAAGACTCTTTTCATTCCTGAGTGGATCAGTTTTTTTAATGAATCGGTTGAGTAAATGATTCAGTGGCTCACTCACAAAGACTCATTTCATTCCTGAATGAATCAGTGTTTTGAATTAATCAGTTGAGTAAATGATTCAGTAGCTCACTTCAAAAGACTCATTTCATTCCTGAATGGATTCTTATTATGAGTGAATCAGTTGAGTAAATGATTCAGTGGCTCACTCACAAAGACAAAATGTGCCATTCAGTGTGTTTGATTCAACGTCGAAACAACAAAAATGAATCTTATCTTGTGTTGTTGTGTTTATGCTGATCTTCTGTAGTTATGATAGTTTTGATCTACCGCTGGTGTGTTAGTAGGATAATCGAGTCTGTCAACATGATTGCTTTTCTCTCGCTGCAAATATTGTTCAGTTTAATGTGCAGTTTATTCTCTTCTTTCAACAAATCTGTTCTTTTCTAAAGTAGGTTTGTTCAAGACTTTAAGCAGCATTATAAAGTAATTGCTTTATTATTTAAATGGGTGACATGTTTTTACTGAATAGAGTGATTGACAATCACGAGCAGTTCTATGATACTGTCAGAGAAAATATTGAAATCAACAACAAATGGAAATAAATCTGTTTATCGTGCAGACGGAGAGAGACGGATAAATCCTCTCTCTCAACTGTATTACAGAAAAGGCTTATAAGCTTTTTTTACAGGCTTTATCAGCAGCCAGAAAAGAGCCTGTCCTAAATTAAATTAATACTTCAATAAAATTCCCTGGGGACGCCTAGTCTGCAGAAAATCCTGCTTTTACGCCCTCTGAGAATGAAACTATGACTTAAACCAGAAAATATGGAGGAAATAATAATGTCAGGCTGAAATAGCAAATGAATGTCCACTAATTCACGAGGTCATTCAGATCGGCGCCGACATCGGATAAAAAGATCTAAAGAGACGGTTGGGAACCAATCAAGTTTTTCATCTATGTTTATTACGTTCTTAAAGTGCCCCTGTGGTGTTTTTAATACGCTTTAAGTCAAATCATGTGTAAATTCATAAGAGTATATCCTTAAAACTGCAGTGAACCAAAGACAGTCTCAAAACACGCTTTGAAATCGCTGGTGTTTCTGACGTCACAAATGACCTTTTAACCAATCAGATCAATGTCAACGTCCACCAGTGGAGGGAGTAAGTGGAGGCGGGGCTCATTTGCATATTCATAGAACCACGCATACTAAATGAGGGTGTCGAGTTACATTCAAGATATTAAAAAAAACGTTAATACGTGTCATTTTGGTGATCAAAAATTATTTTTAATTTATAAAATTGAGGACTTTAATACTCATATTTTAAAAGATATGTGAATAATCATCATATATTTAGAGTTTTGTGTTGTTTGGCTGCAATCAATCAAAAACATTAGTGCATTTTGCACTACTTAGCATCTGTAATTCAGTCAATGCCACATCATTAATATTCATGAGCCAAGCTGTTGCATACGAATAATCTTTTTAGATTGAGTTACACTTTATATTTAGAAATTAATTTGCAACTACATGTCAACTAACTCTCCGAGTGTTATAGGTTAGGCTTAGTAAAATAAGTTGACATGCACTTGCAAAGTTAGCTGATATTAAAGGAGTAGTTCACTTTTAAAAAAACTTTGGCTGATAATTTACTCACCCCATGTCATCCAAGATGTCCATGTCTTTCTTTCTTCAGTTGAAAAGAAATTAAGGTTTTTGATGAAAACATTCCAGGATTTTCTCCATATAATGGACTTCAATGGGAATCCAAACGGTTCAAGGTCCAAATGAGAGTTTCAGTGCAAACTGTTCAAAGGGCTTTAAATGATACCAGATGATGAATAAGGGTCTTATCCCTATTCATCGTCTGAAAACGATCGCTCATTAAAAAAAAAAATAAATTACAAAGTTTAAGTTTTATAAGCTCAAATGCTCGTCTTGCTATGTTCTGTGATGCGCGTTCGTGACTCTCCTGTTCGAACTCATTCATCAAAATGAACAAATCTTTTTTCGTGGCATCTTGACGAGTTGACTCGGAAAAAGACTCATTCATTTTGATGCTCTGAATGACTCGTTCATTTGATGAACGAGTTTGAACAGGAGAGTCACGAACGCGCATTACAGAACAGAGCAAGGCGAGCATCTGCATCCTAAGCTTATAAAACTTAAACTTTGTAAAAAATGTTTTAAATGACCGCTCATTTCGCTCTGATAAGACCCTTATTCATCGTCTGGAATCGTTTAAAGCCCTTTGAACAGTTTGCACTGAAAGTCTCATTTTGGACCTTGGACCGTTGGATCCCATTGAAGTCCATTATATGGAGAAAATCCTGGAATGTTTTCATCAAAAACCTTAATTTCTTTTCAACTGAAGAAAGAACGACATGGACATCTTGGATGACATGGGGGTGAGTAAATTATCAGCAAAAGTTTTTTTAAAAGTGAACTACTCCTTTAAGTGGGCAGTCCACTGTAAAGACATAGTTGCAAAGAATAATAAGGTGGAAATATACTCTTTGGTCCCTTTTTTCATTATGAACACACAACCACTGTGTGTGTTGGCACGAGTGGCTCTGGAAAAGGTGCAATGCCAACAAGATAAAGCATCATCTTCGGATGACCCATTTCCCTCCCTGAACATCAGATGCATGATACTTATGATGACATTCATATTGAATAAACCCATCTGAGTCGGCTGGAGTGTCAGATGGTGTAGGAGGAGACCGTTTATCAATACCAGCAAGCGCTGAACAGATTTAGGGTGACCAAAGCTCATTCAGCAGACAGACTCGAGTGTGGGCGTTTTAGAGGAGTGCAGTGAATGAGGAAGTCTCTCACTTTAATCCAGGCACAATGCATGGATTTGTGCGACCCCCTCACAGGTAGGAGGGCGGCATTGGAAATCCTCTATTCTGCGAGGCTGTATAGTGTACCGTTGAGCTCTGAAATGACTTTACCCACGATCCTATTCACCCTGAACACCGGTGCATTCAGCTCTTCTGTCACTTCTGCTTCACTTGTTCAGATTTTCCATTTACTGTACATTAGAAGGTCTGTCCGTCATTTACTTTCCTTCCTCAAACCCGTACGACTTCATCCGGTGGAAGAAAGTGCTCAAGAACAATAAAAGCAAGCTGCTGTCAAGATGGAGACGTTAATGTTTGGGGTTTTCAAACTGGGCTCTGGAGGGTCAAGTTGCATAGAAGAAGTATTCATTATACAATTGAAATCATTAATAATAGTGTTTATTTTGGCTTTAGTCACACTGGAAATGTTTTATAAAGAAGTCTTTTATTCACACCAACATGCGTTTATTTGATCAAAAATACTGTCAAAATTGTGAAATATTTTTTTAGAATTAAATACAACTGTTGTCTATGTGAATATATAGTCAGATGTAATTTATATCCTGTGATCAAAGCTGAATTTTTGCATCATTACTTGATCAGTAAAATATGACGATTTGATTTATTCACCTTTTTAAAGGAGCAGTTCACTTTTAAAAAAAAACTTTTGCTGATAATTTACTCACCCCCATGTCATCCAAGATGTCCATGTCTTTCTTTCTTCAGTCGAAAAGAAATTAAGGTTTTTGATGAAAACATTCCAGGATTTTTCTCCATATAATGGACTTCAATGGGGTCCAAACGGTTCGAAGTCCAAATGAGAGTTTCAGTGATTCATGTTCGTGACTCTCCTGTTTGAACTCATTTATCAAAATGAACAAATCTTTTTTCGTGTCATTTGGTTGATTCAACGAACGAAATGAACAAGTTGACTTGGGAGAAGATTTGTTCGAACAGAAGAGTCACGAACGCGCATCACAGAACAGAGCAAGGCGAGCATTTGAGCTTATAAAACTTAAACTTTTTTTTTTAATGGCCGCTCGTTTTGCTTGATAAGACCCTTATTCATCGTCTGGTGTCTTTTAAAGCCCTTTGAAGCTGCATTGAAACTCTCATTTGGACCTTGAACCGTTTGGTCCCCATTGAAGTCCATTATGATGGACTTCAATGATGACATGGGGGTGAGTAAATTATCAGCAAAAGTTTTTCAAAGTGAACTACTCCTTTAAGTCTCCCGAGGTGCAAAAATTTTAGTGTGTGTTACCTTAGGTAGAAGAAACAAAGTCATATTTTAAACAACACGGGGTGATTAAAACCTAATCCTTTAATTGCCACACATCTTCTATTTCAAACAAGCCAAACCCAAAGTTCAGATTCAGTCAACCTTTAGCTCACACACACAGCCTGTCACTCCAGTAATCTCTATAAGGAATTCATGCAAACGAAGTGTGTCTAAATTCCGTCATCCCGTCTTTAGCGTGTGTCTCATCTCCATGTACCCGACCGCTAAATGGCAATTCCATCAATGGCCTGTCAGGGCCGAGGACGTGCGTCTCCGAGGGGAGTGAGGCTGCATTAATTATGATGCGCGCAGGACTCGGAGCGACAGTTAATCTTTGTGCTCTCTGCTCCCGAGACGTTCCGATATGCCACCCGGTGTAGAGCCAGGTCAAAGCCCTTGACCCCGGAACACACACACGCATAAAGCCGGAGACGCTTTGCCCTCGCGGGACTCTGGTTTGTACGTGCCAACATGCAGAATTCAGCCAAGTAAATGTGGGAAGTGTTCGCCGCGACACAGATCGCGTTTCCCCATAGTGTTAATGTTACACTAATGTTTAACGCCGGAGCTCATTCTGTGTTTACAGAGAGTCGACAGTGTTGCTTGTGCTGAACGCCTGCCAAAGGCTGTCTCAAATTAGTGCTAAGACACGTTAATAATACAATTAGTTAAGCGGAGAACTACTGAAGATGTTTTAAATGCATATTTATGAACGTGGCTGTTTTCTAGAGGCTGAATATGTCGAAGCGATGACACAAACCCTTTCCTGCTGGAACACATCAGAGATGAAGCTGTAACTGAAGATTCATTTGTGCAAACATGAGGCCTGAAACATTAGGGCGTAATTTCTGCATTTCTGAAACATTTCTGCATTAGGGCACAACGTCGGCGGGGATTTTTCAAAGCATGAACCAATCAGCTCTGAGGAGAATTTCACTTTTCAAATATCATTTGTAGCAAAACAAAACAAAAAATTGGTGAAAAAGGCTGTGGATATAATGTCAAGCATGAAGACAAATAACTATGGTACATCGCAAGTAATGTAGCAAATAATAATAGTAATAATAATGATAATAATAAAATATATTAACCATTTATTTATTACGGTGGCATATTGCATTCATCTTGAAGAAAAAAATCTACTCTGTTTTTCTGAATTAACGACTTAATGTTTCATAAGAAAAAATTTTCATTCAGAAAAACAGAGCAAAAAAAATTCCATGAAAAATTAACTCATTAATTCAGAAAAACAGCAAAAAAAAATTTCTCATGAAAAATTAACTCGTTAATTCAGAAAAACAGAGCAAAAACTTTTTTTCTTCATGAAAAAATTTAAGTCGTTAGTTCAGAAAAACAGAGCAAAAACGTAATTCCGTAATTTATAGATGTGAATTGCAAGTATGAATAGTTACAAAATTGCATTAAAAATCTTTACAAATGCTATAAATCAATAGTTTTACAGTATTGATTTATAGTCATGAATTATAAATTTGAAATGCCAAAAATTGTCAAATCTATTAGCTTGAATTTGATATTTTACATTGAATTTCTTTACAAATGCTATATAAATCAATCGTTTTTGTGTTTGTTTTTTTGTAAAATTGAAGTATACTGCATTTTATAATTGTAACACATTTGAAAAGCTGCTTAAGATATTACATACACTGATTCAATTATGTTTCATGGGACATCTAAACTTCAGGATTATGTTCTTCACCGGCTATTGTAAATTAAATTAAGACATAATCAGGCAAAATGTTGTCTTCTACAGAAGCACATATGATCAATTAAACAACCTCATGCTCATAGAAATTGTTTGTACATTATGTTTAAAAAAATCTATTTCTGTGAATGGGTTTTTTACTTTCCTTAGTGTAATTCATAACACAAGTATTGAATTCTCATTGTTATATAGTAAAAATAAGTATAAAATGTTAGAGCATGGCATTATGCTTAGGTCATGTGTTTGATTCCCAACATATGCATGAACTTTATGCAACTTAAGTCACTTTTGTGTATGCTTAAAACCCCTTAAGTTGCATCATAGCATTACATATTTAAAACAGTACTATCCTATATTAAACCTACAGTAATATTGACAGACTATATATCATTTGAAAACCTACAATCTGTAGTTTTCATATTTGGTGATTGATTTTTCAAAATAAATCACAGAAGAGCTATAATCTATCAATTTGCAACAAGGATATTTTCATATTCCTAAGTCATGTTCAGACCTTTATTTTGAAATAGTAATGAACATGAAAATCATGAAAGAAGTGTAAACATCTCAGTTTGTTTTCATGCCAATAGTTCAAAAGATTACATCTATAATTTCTTTGAAAAAAAGGTCTGAAAATGTTTTAAATCTAAAGAAAAAATATATAGATTCATCATTTGTGATGAAGCTATAACACACATGCGTGTTATATATTTATGTGATTATTGAGGTTGAATTCATATCAAAATATGCCAAACTTCCCTTACTACTTCTGAATAGGATGCATACTTCATAAATTGTATGAAAATTGTGTTCAGATCACTCAAAACACGGCCCCTTATATGGGCAGTAATGGTTGTGTAGTCCTAGTGGAAGCGTTCGGTACTGCGCCAAACACACACACTCTCACTGAAAGCTAATTTTTTGAGATATCAACCTAAAATTTGAAAACACAACTTGTTCAGAGTTTTGGCTTTGATCTTCTTGCAGTTTTAGAGTCAACCTAACTTTGGAAAAATATATTTTATATAAAATATGAATAATTATTTTTTTTGATTTTCATAAACTAAAACGTCTATTACTTTTTTCTCTTTCACTTTATTTATTTATTTCACTTCTACAAAAATCTGTCTAATGTCTTCTTTAAAACAGACCAATTTTACATCTATAGTCCAAAGCATTCTTGAATTACAACCTTTTAAGTTTGGATTGTGCATTTTCATGTTTATTCGCGACACGTAAGCAAAATCTGCACCAGTAAAGTTTGTTTCTAGAGTTGATTCACCGTCATCAGACCAGCAGCATCAGGGCCAGCTGTCACTGCTCAGGGACTCGTTCACATCCCACACGTCACACCGCCGGCTCGGGCAAGAGCACACGAGGTTGTTCAATCCCAAGAGATCTCAGAGCACCTCTATTCTCTGTCTGAAATCTGCGAGATTGATTCATAGCGCGATCGGTTGAAATGAAGCTCGCGGTTAACATGCCGTGACAGATTCGGGCTAGCCTTGTGTCTAGGAGGGTGAAATCTGTGCCCTTCAGTGCACACTTTACTAGTGCCCTTGAGTGTGTGTACTCTACGATCTCATGTGACACACTGAGCTAAACAAAGAGCTTGCGTGGCATAACTGCGGCCGCTGAATTAGCATGAGGACAGAGAGCAAAGCATTTGTTTGCAAGTCGCTGTGAGGCAGAAAAGTTCACTTTGGATTGGTTTTATGGAAATAAATGCAATGGAGTAAAAATAATGGCGTGATTGAGGATACTAAGATGTTTGTTCGTATTTATTTCTGATTCTGAGGTAAATATGACCATAATGATAATCGTTCATGCATGTTTGGTGTTGATGTTGGATGTGTTGCAGCTCTCTTTATTCACTCAACACAGTGACAGTCGCTTCTACATGATGATTTATGGCGGCGAGGTGTCAGTGTGAGCGCTCTAACCGAGGAAACGCCAGGTTAAACTAACACAGCTGTGTGTGAAAGGTTTGCAACAAGAGAGAAAGAGAGAAAAACGCCTCATGCAACATCCATATTTGTTATTTAAAGTCCCTCTGTAGTCAGTGATTTTATAAAAAACTCATCTTTGATCACCAAAATTACATAATTAAACATTTTTTTCCTTGAAAGTTTCTTTGTGGCTTAAAATAGCTGGAATGTAACTTGACACCCTTGCCTCATTTAGAATGCGTGGTTCTATGAATATGCAAATGAGTCCCGCCTCCACTCACTCCCTCCACTGGTTGACGATCACACGTTGATCTGATTGGTTACAAGGTCGTTTGTGACGTCAGAACACCGTGTTTTTGAGACTGTCTTTGGTTCACTGCAGTTTCAAAGAAAGCATATTAAAAACACCACATAGACACATAAACAACATTAAAAGTTGGACAACCACACTATTTAAATGTTGAGCAAGCAATCTCATTGGCTGCAGGATCAGCAGAGCCAATCAGCTTGTGCCGTGCGTTGATGATGTGATAGCTTGAAATGCATGTACATGCCTGTGTCTTTTAAAGTGTCACGACTAGATACATAATATTGTGGAATATTATTATATTTAATTAAACTTTTAAATTTGATTTCAATTCTGTTTGATGTTCCGCATTGCACATAAATTACACACTGCAGCATTTTGCCAGAGGATATTTTAGATGTGCAGCCAAATTTTCCAATGCCTCTCCTGTATAATTGGATAAAGATCCAATCATACTTTTGCATATTGAACAAAATGCAAATGTGCACCTACATACATAACTTTATAAACATTCAAAATCCTTTCCATTAATTTGTATCTTCGCTTTGTTTAAAAAACCCTGTAAATATTGACAGCATGATCAAGATGATCAACAGGATGACAGAAAGTTTATCCTAAATTATAATTCACACTGTTTGGCAGTAACAGCATCACAACACGTGAAAGACTCCAGCGTCCAAACGGCTTTTAAATGCTAATGTCATCAACTCTGAATCACATTTGTTCAAGCATGCATGCAGTTTAATGACTCTGGAGCTGTTTAAGTCTCTAAGCATGAATTTAGAGCGTTACAGAACCATACATTTACATTATTTCACATTTCAACGCTAAAAGGCACAAAAATGAGAATCACGGATGCTGACAAACAACACTGGGCATCTAATGTGTGCATCCTCGCATTCAGATTTGGACAAACAAAAGCACAGGGATGTTAAACGCCTCTGCCGGGGTCAATCACGTGTTTGACGCGGCGTGACGCTCTCACAGAGGAATCCCAGTGAATTAGCATATCCGCCTGGTGATTATGATGTTCATATTTAAAGAGTCGATTAGCTGGGCTGTGTGTGCCGCCCCATAGATAATTGAATTAAATCACGCTTGTCAAAAGTTTTAGCATCTGTATTCCAATATTGGGTAATTCTTTAGTCACTACATTAACTAATATGAACTAACAATATATTTTACAGCATTTATTATTCTATGTTATAGGGATGTCCCAATTAAGTTTTTTGATTCGAGTCACTGAATATTGAGTGTCTGAGTCCTGAACCCATACTTGTCGTTTCCTAGTGCTTTCCTAATGCATTAAAGTTATTTAAATCAATGCCATGATGTGCATAGAGTTCCTGAGGCTCTCAAATGTAAAAAAACAAACAAACAAAAATCATCTATTAGTAATTATATGCCTTTATATGCACTTTATAAGACTGACTTCTTCTGAATAGTGGTTGGCAAACCATTAAAACCATAAGTATTAAGACTGTAAAATAGAGTTGCCCCCCATTTTTGAGGATTTTTGATGGGGATTTGAAGGGTTAAGTTTAAGTTTCACCCTCTGACGTATCCCAAATACTAGGAATGCATCGATAGGAATATTTTGGCCGCCTAGGCTTGACTCTAAAATGAAATACAGCTTTAATAAAAAAAAATATTATAAATATAAAATTCTATTATATTCAATGGGAAAAATGGGTCATAATTATTGCATAAATATTAATTATAGATCATAAAATTATCTCAAAACACCAAAAGATTTAATAAAAAATAATATAAAAAACAAGTTCAAAAAAATATGATTTTTTTTATATATATTTATCCCGCCTCTCCGTATCCATTTGAACCGAAGGTCCTGACTGTGACTGTTAAATGAAGGACCCCAGAGATCCATGTCCAAAGCACACAATTAGATTGATGCTCTCATTATAGTCTATATGACAGACTTGTGTTGCACTTTTTGAAGTGATTCCAATAATATTTCAAGCAATTCCATCATGTTGAACATAAGTATCTCAGCTAAAGAAAATAATACATTATTTATTGGCTTTAATAAACATGGCAGTTTTTTTATTGGGACGATAACAGTAACATTAAAAAGAAACATATATCGATATCGATATGGTGGCCGAAATATCATGCAATACTTGTCTTAATAACTTCATTGAGTGTAAACGTTAGTGTTTCTGAATCTCGATTTATTTCTGGTAAGGTGACTCTGGCTAAATCATTTTTTAGATATTAAACTAATGTGCAGCATTAAAATCAAGCCATTTCATAAGCGCTCACAGCTGTCGGCCACAGCAGGCTCTTCCTCCTCGTCTTCACTATAGCACAGCTCTCCTTGTCCTTAGGTGTCCTTGACTTTGCCTGTCTGTCTCCACTGTGGGACGGGAACGTCAAGATGGAGTGCCTCTCAAAAATGCTTTTTGTGCCATTCGGGACACTTTATATGCGAATGATGCTGCCCTGAGCGCTGATCCACAGGAACACCAAAGTAAAGCATGCTGGGACTGAATAAGCAGACGAGCAGCATTAAAGTGTCCGTTCTCTTGTAATAGTGGAGATAGTTCAGCGAACACAGGCGGTGATAAATGCAGGTGTGAGGTCAGCAGACGATTGCAGCATTTCTCCGCTCCGTCCTGACATTTAGACTATTGATCCTCTGCATATGCCACAGGAGCTTTCTGTGTTCTTTCTTTCTTGCAATTCGTATTGTGACATTATTTTCATGACACTGTCATGATTTCTCATTACCTGCAGTACAACAAAAAAATTGAATTACTGTATGTTGTCTAAAAATTGGCAAAAATATATTAAAATTGTCAATTATTTGCATTTGTGGTATAAATGATGATTGTGATAGTTGTACTCGGGGCCGTCGATAGCTAAAGGTGGTGTTGATTAAAAATATGGATGTTGCATGAGGTGTTTTCTGTCTTTCTCTCTAGTTCACACACAGCTGTGTTAGTATTGCATTTGCAAACAGTCTTAGGCTACAGTATGTTTACACGGAAACGATTCTGAAGAGAAAACGCAAGAGTAGTGTTGTGTCATTACTTTTTATTCTGCTTTAGACGAGCGTTTTGTGTTGGAAATTCGCGTGCAAATGGTGACGCAAAAGTCTGTGAAATTCAATGTAGTATGCACTTCAGGCGGCTAGGAGTACATACTATAATAACACCAAGTCCACGCGCCTGCGTACAACCTTCACTGAACGCGACGGTGGAGCGTTTTTAAGATTTCCAGTCTGGAGGGTGGTTTCACTTTTTTGCGTTTTTAAGCCTCAAAAAGCCGTCGCGTGTAACGAAAGGCACATCCGATAAAATATTTCTACGTTTTCACCCGCGAGCGTTCTCGTGTAAACAGGGCCTGAGAAATACTGAGAACAATTCAAGCTATAATTTTGCTGTTTTCAAAGCTGGGTTGTTTTCAATTGGTCATTTTATTAATGTTACCTGGTTATCCAGGCAAACAGGCCAGCAGGGGCTCACATCCTGGATTTGGATTTTTTTGTTTGGTTGTCTTTTGGATACATATGTTTTCTCCAATTGTTTCATGTTATACTTGAAGCTTTTAGCTCGCATGAGAGAAAACAGTGAGTGTACACTCTAAAAATGCTGGGTTGTTTTAACCCAACTTTGGGTCAAATATGGACAAACCCAAACATTGGGTTAAAAATGTAATTAAAAAATGTAACCCACTCACCTAAAGGATTATTAAGAACACCATACTAATGCTGTGTTTGACCCCCTTTGGCCTTTTGTGCTAAGAAAACATCCTAACACCATTACACCACCACCACCAGCCTGCACAGTGGTAACCAGGCATGATGGATCCATGTTCTCATTCTGTTTACGCCAAATTCTGACACGACCATCTGAATGTCTCAACAGAAATCGAGACTCATCAGACCAGGCGACATTTTTCCAGTCTTCAACTGTCCAATTTTGGTGAGCTCTTGCAAATTCGCTCTTTTTCCTATTTGTGGTGGAGATGAGTGGTACCCGGTGGGGTCTTCTGCTGTTGTAGCCCATCCGCCTCAAGGTTGTGTGTTGTGGCTTCTTCACAAATGCTTTGCTGCATACCTCGGTTGTAACGAGTGGTTATTTCAGTCAAAGTTGCTCTTCTATTGGCTCATTCTCCTCTGACCTCTGAGCATCAACAAGGCATTTTCTCCCACAGGACTGCCGCATACTGGACGTTTTTCCCCTTTCACACCATTCTTTGTAAACCCTAGAAATGGTTGTGTGTGAAAATCCCAGTAACTGAGCAGATTGTGAAATACTCAGACACCAACAACCATGCCACGCTCAAAACCGCTTAAATAACCTTTCTTTCCCATTCTGACATTCAGTTTGGAGTTCAGGAGATTGTCTTGACCAGGACCACACCCCTAAATGCATTGAAGCGACTGTCATGTGATTGGTTGATTAGATAACTGCATTATTGTTCCTAATAATCCTGTAGGTGAGTGTATAGTGGTAAAACCCTGAGCTTCCTCACTGTTGTAGTTTACACTCCAAACAAGAAAAAGTTTTTTCTCTCCGAGACAGAAAGTCTTTTTGCTTGCTTCAGCAGTTGCTGTGCTGGATCGTTAGCGACTGACTCAGATTCACAGTGTAAAGTGTCATAAATGAGTCTCATTTAATCTGCTGACCCGTAATGACACGTCATCCTTCAGAAAGGGTCTTCATCTTTTCCTCGTACCGTCTGTAAAAGCTTTTGTCAAGACCTTTCACCCTCCTGGGGTATAAAAGCCTTCAAATAGAGCGATGCACACACACACACACACACACACGCATCCAGCATTACGTCATGTACAGTGCTGTTAAAATGCTTGATCCTACAGTCTGGCCCATTGCAATTCTTTCATGCATTGTTTTGACAGAAAGAGGGGCCGTGAATGCGGTCGGCCTGTTGTAAGAGAGAGCGAGAGAAGCGCTCCATCACCACATTACGCTGCAGTGGACAGGTGATGAGATTAATATTGTCAGGGACGATATTAATGAAAATCTATTTTTAAATCTGAAGCAAAAGTCTCGGGTGCACGTAAACCAGGAGCGTCTGCTTTGAAAGGATCAGGGAAGGGCGGCTTTCTGTCCACTTTTATTTGCTCGTGAATAATTCTTTTCATGAATAATGTACCACTGCCGTCCTGTTCGGCTCTCCTTCTGTAAAGATATTGTGTCCGCTCTGATTTCTGGCGTGGATCAGACACAATCTGTGTTTAGAAAGCATGTGCACAATGGCGTTCAAGAGTTAATAATCTTAAACCTCATTAATACCTGAGTTCGCACAGTACACCCGCAACTGCACCTACGTGCTTTTTTATTGCAATTTTACATATTTTAAAGCTCTGCAGTTTTCAGTTTTCAACAAGAAATCAAAATGATTTTTTTTTAAATACAGCATGCATTAAGGTGGTTTAATTGTGAATCATTCATCAGTGCAAGTGTTTCATTCTCATTTAATATTCTGTTTTATGCAGAAACCCATTACATTATGAAAGTAAAATGTGTTGCAAATGCTGTTTCATAGACCGTCACAATGTTTGAAAAAACTGTAGTGAATGTAGCGAGTCATAATTATGATATTTTTGTAACTGTATAAATTATTAATTTAAAGTAACATTTTCAAGCTCCTGAAAAAGCTAGTTGACTCTCAGGTCAAGATTATGAATAAAATGTCCTAAATCAATCACTGTTGAGTGTTATTATACTTCAAAAGCATCTGGAATTGTGATTTTCATTCTTGGTAATACGCATCAGGCGCTGGAAATAAACATTGCAAACTCGTCTGACATCATGCAGCATGCCTTGGCAAATCCACATTCATTCGGCCTTGTTAATGTTTACGTTAAGCGTGGTTCTCGTTGAAGGAGTCTGAAGTAATAGAGCATTCATGTGCTTTTGAAACGGCTATATTCACCTTCCTGACTACTGGGACAATTCATCTGCAATTACTGGCAGCATGTCTGCTGATTTCCTGCAAGAAAACAGTAATCATCAACTGCGCTCGCTGCCGCCCAGTAGTACAGACGGCTCAGACCGCCTAGAGCAGAGAGAGAGAGAGAGAGAGAAGAGAGAGAGAGAACTTAGAGGGAACCAACATCGGTGTTGTGCTTGAATTTTCACAGTGCAGATGATGTGTTTACCAACTTACAGAGTTAACACGGTGGTGTATGGTTCAATGAACGACTGAACTAATATAAATAGTAATTATAATAATGTAAATTATTTATATTTTATATAAATATAGATTTATAGTTGGATATTGTCAGGGTTAAGGTAAAAGGACTCTATTGTGCAAGTTGGGCTTGTCATTAACCCTCTGGTGCTGTTCCTGTGGCAGCCAACAATGACATAATTTTTATTTATTTATTATTTCAATGAAAGTAATGTACTATATTTTAGTTTAATAATGTTTTTTATTTAATATTTAGATATTTTTAGGGGATCTTATGCCACTGAATTATATTTTACGCAGTAGTTGTAATCCATTTATTCATGTTTTGAGCATAGACCTGAAAATTAGCATTTCCAAGTCAAACTGGTAAATCTTGAATGCTTTAGAGCACAGTACTGAAGTTTGATCTCTTTTCAAAGACGTAACACTTGGCAGATTATTGGTGAAGTAAAAAAAAGTTTGAAAAGGAAACTGAAAAAAGTTATAGAATCTTAAGTTTATTGTTATAAAACTGCAAAATACTGTTTTCTGTTGTAGTTAAACAGTAGAGTCGATGTTGCAACCCCAGGTCACAGGCTCGATTCCCAGGAAGCAAGAACTGATCCATTGCAATCCAAATTTAAACTTGATATCTCAAAAGCTTTCACTCATGTCTTGTTAAACATTTTCAATCATGTACATAATTGTGTTGTGCGTTCGCATAGCAAGTGCCAAATCCTTAACCAAGCTTTGCACCATTCCAGATGAAGTAAAAAGAAACATGTGAAAAATTTGACCAAAGAGCAACATTTTTCTAGAAAGTACCAGTATGGGGGAGAACATGACCGACTAGACAAGAACGGTAAGGCGATGATCTGGCACATCTGCGAACACAAGGAGAATAGGGAGCAAACAAGGCTGGGAAGAGGGAGGACATGTGGGACAAATGAACCAATAATCAGGGAACAAGATGGCCAGGTTTAAGACAATAAACAGGAGAGCACATGGCAGCAACAACAAACATGACAAGCCGTGACCCTCTTTTGGCCTTCAGGAACTGCCTTAATTTTATGTGGCATTGATTCAACAAGTTGCTGAAAGCATTCTTTGAGAAATGCTGGCCCATATTGATAGGATAAGCATCTTACAGATGGAGATTAGGGTTAGGGTTAGGCTCCTGTTCCACCACATCCCAAAAAGTGCTCTATTGGCTTTGAATCTGGTGACTGTGGGGGCCATTTTAGTACAGTGAACTCATTGTCATGTTCAAGAAACCAATCTGGGCGTTTAAATGATGCACAGATTGGCACTAAGGGGCCTAAAGTGTGCACGCAAACATCCCCATACCATTACACCACCACCACCAGCCTGCACAGTGGTAACAAGGCATGATGGATCCATGTTCTTATTCTGTTTCACGCCAAATTCTGACTCTACCATCTGAATGTCTCAATAGAAATCAAGACTTTATGTATATACATGTTTATAACTGTTCTTCTATAGCATGCTATAATCTGTATAGGATTATACTTTTACTTATTGTATGTTTATTTTCTATATAATCTCCATGACCCGCGCAGTGTTGCGCCTCACTCGTCCTCAGCCTGTGATTGACAGCTGCAGGTTCAGGCTTCTCACGTCAAACCTCAACCTGAACTGAGCCGTGTCCCACTCCTCTAATGAGCCTCAGGTTCTGCTAGAGACCACGCGCGCTCGTCTGCAAGAAACAAATCCTTTTCCCCCAATTTTCACAGCTTCATTCCAGAATCTCCCGTAGCCGCTGTCTGCCATTTAATTTCTGTCTCGTCGGAGTTCCCGTGGAGAAATATCCACTGGACGTAAAAGGCGAGTGATAATGAAGAGACCTGGAGCAGAAAGAGCGTGCCGCGGTTTGTTGATTAGCATTTTACATAAGGCGGATACGGGCAGGGCGCGGGCTGATGACCTCACAGGTGACAGTCTGAGTATGTAAATGATCAATTACCCAGGACACATTGGGATCATATGCTTGTTTAGTAGCAATGAGGAATCTCTTGCCTGCAAATACATTGATATTATCTCTCGTGTGCTTCGGACGGATGGATGAAGCGACAGCAATTAAATGAGAATTAATGAGATTTCTGGAGGTTATGTTCAAAAAAGAACAAAGTCTAGTAATCTTACTCATTAGAGAACCCAAACTGCTTCCTGCAAGTCATTAAACTCTTGAGGACACCGTGGAGAAGTGCATTGTGGGTTTTTCCACTATAAAGCCATTAGAGCTGCTCTTCTGTGTGCTTCAGGTCTATAAAAAGTGCAGTGAAGTTCTGGGAGATTTGTACTGAAGAGAAAGGATTGTTCTGAAACGTCCATGTTTCTCCAACTAACATATGAAATGATAGTCTGAAAATTAAATTTTTTGACATATTGAACCCTTAAACTGAAATTTGTTTAAGTTTTCAGAAAGAAAATTATAATAATTCATAGAAACACAGGACATACATGGAACAATATGATGATCTGATGCTCAAAAAACATTCTGATTATTATCAATGTTGAAAACAGTTCATATTTTGGTGGAAATCATGATGTTTCAGGATTCTTTGATGAATAGAAAGTTATCAGAAATAGAATCTCATAAATGTCTTTACTGTCACTTACACTTTAAAAATGCTGGGTTGTTTTAACCCAACTTTGGGTCAAATATGGACAAACCCAAACATTGGGTTAAAAATGTAATTAAAAAATGTAAGCCAATGGCTGCGGTTTATCCATATTTGACCAGAAGTTGGGTTAACAACCCAGTAATTTTTAAAGTGTAAGATTAACTGAATGCAACCCAGCTGGATACATTTTTCTTATATATTTATTGTACTTTATATATAATCATTTAAGTCAGTATAAATAATACAATTCATTTTTTCCCATAATAAATTTATTTTATTTATTTATTTGCATCGCAAATTATAGTAAAATATGATTAATTGCCATGAAAATAATGTCACAATACAAATAATAATAGGCTCAATTTTCTGTATGCAAATTATAGACTTGTTCCTGGCAGGATTTGTGAAATTATTGCATAAAACATGCCTGACAACTACATTAAGGCCATGAAAGAGCATCATGATGAGCAATAACACTGGTCCTCTGGGGGTTTTCGTTAAACTGGGCGAGAGCTTCTCAACACTTGAGTTTACTGTATCCATGAAGATAAGACCTGAGTCATGATCAGCAGAGATCACTGTCTCGACCCACGGCTGCTTAATCGCACTAATTACATTTCTGATTATTACTGTGCAGCACTGAGCCGCATTGGAGCCCGGATAGACCAAATCCCACTTTAAAGGCTGTAAATTACATAGATGAAATCCATGAACCAGATTAAAGTGCTTCAATAGAAACCAATCAGCGAGAGAGAATCCATCGATCTGAAGAAGAACGTGCTGGCAGAAATGAATAACAGTCCTGTGGGATTTAACAAGGCTTTATTTGTGATGCACCTTAATAATCCATAAAGAGACGTGTGTGTGTGTGTGTGTGGTTTTTAAATAGTTCATCTAAATGCTACCACTGACAAATGAAAGTATAAGAAACATTATTAGACAAATCTCATCGTCCTGAATGCGCTTTGCAAAGATTGGATGTTCTGAGCGTGTTCCTGTTTTAATCCAATTACGGGTTATAAAACAGAACATGTTTTGATGAGAAACATATTTGCAGTCATCTGATTAGCATGCAACAGATTTGCATTTAATAGTAGGCTGCGTGTTCTCAAAGACAATGAAATTTAGTTTGTTAGACTCTGACATCTGGACTGACCGAACGCCTTGCCATGTTATTAATCTGTGTCATGCACAGTGATTCTAATATACTGATCTGCTGATCAAGAAACATTTATGATTATTCTCAATGTTGAAAATACATATAGTATATTCAAAAAAAAAAAATTGTGGAAACCCTGATGCATTATTTGTCTTTGATGAATAGAAAGTTAAAAGTCCTTGCTGAATATTTAATTGAATAAATCTTTTGACTGGTAGTGTATAGCATTTGTGATACAGTAAAGACCAAATGATCTTTTGACGGATTTTAGTTGTAATATTTCCTCTCTATGGAAGCTTGTTTCCGCCACTGAATAAAAAAAATAAATAATAATAATTGCGACTTTTAATCTCACAATTGCAAGACATAAATTCAGAATTTTGAGAAATAAAGTTGCAATTGTGAGAAATAAAGTTCGCAATTATGAGAAATAAAGTCGCAATTGTGAGAAATAAAGATGCAATTATGAGAAATAAAGTCACAATTGTGAGAAATAAAGTCGCAGTTGTGAGAAATAAATTCGCAATTGTGAGAAATAAAGTCGCAATTGTGAGAAATAAGGTTGCAATTGTGAGAAAATAAAGTCACAATTTTGAGAAATAAAGTTGCAATTGTGAGAAATAAAGTCGCAATTATGAGAAATAAAGTTGACAATTGTGAGAAGATAAAGCGCAATTATGAGAAATAAAGTCACAACTGTGAGAAATAAAGTTGCAATTGCTAGAAATAAGTCGCAACTTGTCAAGGAAAAGACAGAATTTAGACTTTTTATCTAATAATTCTGACTTTTCTTACAATTGCTAGTTTGTGAATTTTCCCTTTCTTCTAACTTTTTTCCCTCAGAATACTTTATATCTCACAATAGAGATTTTATATCAGGCAATTCTGACTTTATATCTTGCAATTCTCTGACTTTACGTCAACGCAATTGCAGACTTTTTTCAAACAATTCTGACTTTACATCATGCAATTGAACTTTTTCAAACAATTTTGACTTTACAACACTGCAATCTGCAACTTTATATCACGCAATTCTGACTCAATAACACGAAATTGTAACTTTATATAAATCAATTTGGACTTAATATCTTGCAATTCTGACTTTATAACATGCAATTGCAACTATTTCACAGCAATTCTGACTTTACAACACGCAATTGCGACTTTATATTGAACAAGTCTGACTATATGACACGCAATTGAAACTTTATTTCACGCAATTCTGACTTTATTTCACGCAATTTCTGACTTAATATCTTGCAATTCTGACTTAATATCTTGCAATTCTGACTTTATATCAGTGCAATTACAACTTTATTTCACGCAATTCTGACTTTAGATACACGCAATTGCGACTTTATATCAATCAATTCTGACTTAATATCTTGCAATTCTGACTTTATAACACGCAATTGTCAACTCTATATATCAATCAATTCTGACTTTATATCAATCAATTGTGACTTTATATCAATCAATTCTGACTTTATAACATGCTTTCTGACTATATATCATGCAATTCTGTCTTTATATCACGCAATTGCAATTTTTATATCTTGCAATTCTGACTTCATAACCTGCAATTGCGACTATATCATATATCAATTCTGACTCTCACATCTTCGCAATTGTGAGAAATAAAGTCAGAATTGTGAGATAAAAAGTTCGCAATTAGCTTTCTATTTTTCATTATGTGGCAGAAACAAGCTTTCATACCTCTCAAATGAAATGTGCGTTGTAATTAAGTCTGTGTTTCCCGCAGATAATGGAGTTAGTAGCCGCTGCAGATCTTTCCTGCTTTAGGTGCTTATTTTCTGCTTATGCCACAACTGAACAAATCTTCTGGCTAATAAATAAAGGGAAACATGCAGAGCCAGTTCTGTGCAGGATTCGCGACCCAGTCATTAGGAAAATTAGCCAAAGGAAGTTAATGCCGTATTTCGTTTCAGAAAATGATCCCGTGGAGATGTTCATATTAATAGGGCGGCTAAAAATGAAATTTTCTCCATTTGAATAATGCAAATTCAACACTGCAGTTTCGATAACTCTGATTTATGCAGCAGAGAAATGGAGAGATTCTCACTGAAAAACACATCAGCGGATGCTAAAGGCTTCTCTTAGAAAAGATTTCCACCACAAAACGTCAGAGCCAGTTCAGACAATTCAATCAATACACCTCAATTGATTAAGGATGTTTCTAGAAATGAATTGGTTAATTCTATTACCAAAGTGAACGAATTACGGCGAATGCCTGTCTCTCCTGCTCAACATTGAGTCAGATCGATGGTTCATAGTTTGTTAGAGTCTTTTATAAAAGAGTATCTGGGTAAGACTTTCTTCAGCTCGACTTAGTTTGTACATTTAAATGAGTCTCTCGTCTCTGCTCCAAAATAAACTAAAGAACGTGTTATAAATGTAAACAAAGCATGTTTGGTGACACTGGGAGTCTGTGTTCCTGTAGTTCAGTTCCGTTTCTCTTGCCTGTTAGAAACTTCTTGCGTTCTCGTCTCATCTATTGCAGCTCTGGGAGAAATAAAGCAGAGTAAGTTACGCTTGACAGAAAGAGTGAACGAGAACAGCCTTCCTCTCTGCAGATCTGAGCAAACACACACACATTCAGCTCATCAAGGGGCATTAGAGGCTTTTGGAAACTGATTCAAGTGTGTCTGAAAATGATACAAAAATAGGGTACTAATAATATATAAAAAATCACAAATCCTGTTTTGCATGTCATCCCAGCATGATGAGAAGCAAGTAAATCTCACATTTTTCTCAGTTTCAGACTAATAGTGTTGTAAATGCATTCATCAGGTTCCAGCCGGGGTTATTATTATCGTCAACTAAAACTCAAACTATTAAAAACATGGATGTGTTTCTAATTGAAATGAAGCTGAAATAAAATAACATGTTAATGTTTGTTGTAAAACTTGAATTAAATGAAAATTGAATGTAAAGTGAAATAAGCACTAAAATTATTATCTCAGAAATAAACTAAAAATGAAAACTAACTCAAATGAAAAAGGGAAATAAATATTTAAGAGAGAGTGAGTGAGAGAGAGTGAGTGAGTGAGTGAGTGAGTGAGTGAGTGAGTGAGTGAGTGAGTGAGTGAGTGAGTGAGCGAGAGTGAGTGTGTGAGTGAGAGCGGTGAGCGAAGAGTGTGCGAGTGAGAGAGTGAGTGAGCGAGTGAGCGAGCGAGTGAGTGAGAATGTAGTGTGAGTAGTGTGTGAGCGGAGCCAGCGAGGTGAAGCGTGTGAAGTGCGAGTGAGTGAGTGAGTGAGTGAGAGTGTGCGAGTGTGCGAATGAGGCGAGGAAGCGAGTGAAGCTGAGTTAGTGTGTGAAGTGAGTGAGTGAAGTGAGAGTGTGTCAGTGAGTGAGCGAGTGAGGAGTGAGTGATGAGCGAGTGAGTGAGTGAGTGTGTGAGCGGAGTGAAGTGAAGTGAAGTGGAGTGTGTGATGAGCGACGTGGAGCGAAAGTGTGTGAGTGAGAGTTAGTGAGTGGAGCGAGCGAGAGTGAGTGTGTGAAGTGAGAGTGTGAGCGAGAGTGCGTGAGTGAGAGCGAGCGAGTGAGCGAGTGAGTGAGAGTGAGTGAGTGAGTGAGAGCGTGTGAAGGTGAGCGAGCTGAGTGAGTGAAGCGAGAGAGCGAGTGAGCGGAGCGCGAGCGAGTGAGAGTGTGCGAGCGAGAGCGAGTGAGTGAGCGAAGCGAGTGAGTGAGCGAGTGCGAAGTGTGTGTAGTGAGCGTGAGCGAGCGAAGCGAGTGAGCTAGAGAGAGCGAGCGGTGAGTGAGTGTGTGAGTGAGTGTGAGTGAGTGAGTGAGTGATGAATGAGTGAATGAATGAATCATTTTTGTATCTTATTTCAAGTGTCTTTGATTCTGAGGGGAAGTGAAAACCTGTGGACGAAACCAACCAGCTCTGATTTCTACACTTGTGCTGGTGTAGATGTCAGGGACAGTGTTAGAATCGAGGATTGAAATCGGAACACTTATAAGGCTAGAAAACTAATAGACCAGGTCCTGGTTAATTAAAATGAAAACTGTCTTTTTTTGAAAAAGAAAAGTATTTTGAATTTATAAAGCAAGCCATGTTATCTTAAACTGTGCAAAAGAGTGGTGTTCATTCTTTAGGAAGTTTTCCACCGTCATCTGGATGCTTCAGTGCGCCGACACAGTGGTGATATTCACATCCAGATCTGGCAGAAATATGAGACGGTCCGTGTGCATGAGACACAAAAAGTCCTTTACCGGAGCTCGAGGGTCTTTCTGAGGGACATTCTGTGCTGAAGCGCGGGTTAGATATCATGGGACCTGAACTCTGAACCTCTCCAGAGACACACACACCAACATTAAAGGAGAAAAATATAAACTCACACAAGCACAAACAATAAAAAAAATAACAATCAGGGAATACTGAGATATTTACATTATAGAAAATCCCATGCAAACCTCAAGATGCATCTGTGCTGGGTTTGGTTGCCAAGGTACTGCTATGTGGTTGCTAGGTGATCTCAAGTGAACTAGTGACATTGTTAGCAATAATAAGCACTGTATAACTACATAGGTGCTTTTGAATAAAACTCTTTCATGGGTTTCTCTGAATCACGTTACTGTTGTTTTTCTCTGCAAGACTCTCTGGAGCTCCTGAAATCCACACCTGCAGGAGACTAAAGAAATGAACAGAAGGATCTGTCGGACACAGAGGGTCTTCTGTTAGTCAGTGTGTGTGTGTGTGTGAGAGAGAGAAGGAAAGACAGTGGAGCTTTCTGGGATCTAAGATCCGTCCAGCCAGACACACCTGCAGCTGGACCTTCGAACCCTTCTAAAGGATCCTCGTCTGTCTCAAAGTGAGCCTTTAATTGGGCGAAGGAAGCGAAGCTCCTTTCATCTGCCATCAGGCTGCTAACCCCAATAGATTAAACTGTCAATCAAACTCTGCAGCTGCTCGTGATTGGATCCTTCACAGTCTTAATAACGGTGTAAAGTTCGTCAGTCACCATGCTGAATGACGGCTGCTATTCATTAAGCTCATTTTTTTCTACTGTGGTCGTATTGTCCTCATATTGTATTTTCCATAATAGAGATTTGCAGTGGCATCCCAGCTAACGGAAGTATGTGTCAAGAACACATTGCCGATGTTCCTGAATGTTTATTACCAAGTGTTCTCTGAATGTTAAAAACGTAACTTGTGAAAATATATTTTTTTCTTATGTGAACCTTAAGGGAATATTCCATTTTATCATTTTGAAAACAATACGAGAATGCTACTTTTGGATGTTCTATTAATATTACCGGAAGTATGTACATAACTAATAGAGAACGTTATATTTCTACAGCATTCTATTATTGGGGTCTAGATTTGTGCTCCCATGCCAGTTTTTTTTAACTAAGTCTCAAGTTAGAGTGTTTTGGTGCCGAGGTTGAACATTAACGTCATCAAACACACTATCCAGATGGGTTGGCAACTTGGCATTCAGTGGCGTATTTGCAGGTGTGTGATCAGTGTTGTTGTGTGTTATAATCTGCAGAATGATAGAGTACAGAACCATAAACACAAAACACAAAACTGAAGACAGAGACACTGTTACCCTATAGTGACCTGCCAATAGACAGTATTTATAGGCATCATAGGCCTAAAGATGCTAATGTAACGGAAGCAAGCTAGTAAAAGCTGTGCATGTAAACCTCACTCCCCTGGTCTAAACATGCACTAGCGACTGGCGCTGAGCGTCTTTAGCATTCTTATTAGCGTGCGCGCCTCTCATGCTGGAAACGTCGGCACATAGCAGAGACAAATCCCTGATATGCATTTAAATACTTCATTAACAGATAGTTTTTCAGTACACAAATCAAGTACTTATGTAAAAGTACAGATAACCTGATAAAATAGTACATCATCAAAGGTTAAAGTACTCATTTTCAACTTTACTTGAGTAAAAGTACAGATATAGTTGTTTTTTGATGAGTATTAAAAGGAAAAATTACTGATCGATGGACCATAATAATTTAGCCAGCATTAGTAAGAAAAATAAGAAAAAAATAAGATCAGACTACGTTATTTAATGTACTGTATATTGATCTGGAAATGAGCAAACTTTCTATTTTTATTAGGGCTGTCAAACGATTAATCGCGATTAATCGCATTCAAAATAAAAGTTTGTGTTTACATAATATATGTGGGTGCACTGTGAATAATTATTATATATATATATACATACACACATCATGGTTATTTATATTTAAGAAATATTTTCATGTATATACTGTGTATAGATTTATATATAATTTATATTATATATAAATATTTTATATATATATATATATATATATAATTTTTTCTTAAATATACATGCATGTGTGTGTTTATATACACTCACCGGCCACTTTATTAGGTACCCCATGCTAGTAACGGGTTGGACCCCCTTTTGCCTTCAGAACTGCCTCAATTCTTCGTGGCATAGATTCAACAAGGTGCTGGAAGCATTCCTCAGGGAGTTTGGTCCATATTGACATGATGGCATCACACAGTTGCTGCAGATTATCGGCTGCACATCCCATGATGCGAACTCTCCCGATTCACCACATCCCAAAGATGCTCTATTGGATTGAGATCTGGTGACTGTGGAGGCCATTTGAGTACAGCGAACTCATTGTCATGTTCAAGAAACCAGTCTGAGATGATTCCAGCTTTATGACATGGCGCATTATCCTGCTGAAAGTAGCCATCAGAAGTTGGGTACATTGTGGTCATAAAGGGATGGACATGGTCAGCAACAATACTCAGGTAGGCTGTGGCGTTGCAACAATGCTCAATTGGTACCAAGGGGCCCAAAGAGTGCCAAGAAAATATTCCCCACACCATGACACCACCACCACCAGCCTGAACCGTTGATACAAGGCAGGATGGATCCATGCTTTCATGTTGTAGACGCCAAATTCTGACCCTACCATCCGAATGTCGCAGCAGAAATCGAGACTCATCAGACCAGGCAACGTTTTTCCAATCTTCTATTGTCCAATTTCGATGAGCTTGTGCAAATTGTAGCCTCAGTTTCCTGTTCTTAGCTGAAAGGAGTGGCACCCGGTGTGGTCTTCTGCTGCTGTAGCCCATCTGCCTCAAAGTTCGACGTACTGTGCGTTCAGAGATGCTCTTCTGCCCACCTTGGTTGTAACGGGTGGTTATTTGAGTCACTGTTGCCCTTCTATCAGCTCGAACCAGTCTGGCCATTCTCCTCTGACCTCTGGCATCAACAAGGCATTTCCGCCCACAGAACTGCCGCTCACTGGATGTTTTTTCTTTTCGGACCATTCTCTGTAAACCCTAGAGATGGTTGTGCGTGAAAATCCCAGTAGATTAGCAGTTTCTGAAATACTCAGACCAGCCCTTCTGGCACCAACAATCATGCCACGTTCAAAGTCACTCAAATCACCTTTCTTCCCCATACTGATGCTCGGTTTGAACTGCAGGAGATTGTCTTGACCATGTCTACATGCCTAAATGCACTGAGTTGCCGCCATGTGATTGGCTGCTTAGAAATTAAGTGTTAACGAGCAGTTGGACAGGTGTACAGTAAAGTGGCCGTGAGTGTATATATATATATACACACACACAAAATAATTATACACAGTGCACACATATATTATGTAAACACAAACTTTTATTTTGGATGCGATTAATCGCGATTAATTGTTTGACAGCCCTTATTTTTATTACTAAAATCCATCAAACTCTATCAAAACAATCAGTCACGTGCACATTCAATCTCCTGTTCTTGGCTTGTTTTGAACGCATCATTGAATCAGGGGTTAATTTAAGAAAGGCTGCAATCGGTTCAGTCCGATTTGCGAATTAATCATTCGGTGCTTTCTGTGCACCAATTCAACAGTCCCAGTGGAAAGCATCAACTTGCTCTTGCGTCTCTAGAGGGAGTATCGAATTTCTTTAGCTTCGAAATAACAAGTATCAATGTGTTTTTTTGAAATGTAGTGGAGTAAAAAGTATGATAGTATGCTTTTTGAATGAAGTTCTAAGTTTCCCAAAATAAAAATATTTGAAAAATGTACTTACACACAAAAATTCTGGGTTGTTTTAACCGAATTTTGGGTAAAATATGGACAAACCCAAACTTTGGGTTAAAAATGTCATTTAAAATGTTAACCCAATTACTGGGTTTGTCAATATTTGATCCAAATTTGGGTTAAATAACCCAGCATTTTTAGAGTGTACACTTTAAAAAATGCTGGGTTGTTTTAACACAATTTTGGGTAAATATGGACAAACCCAGCCATTGGGTTACATTTTTTAAATTACAGTTTGTTCAGTTTTTCAGTATTTTCAGTTTCAGTTTGTCCATATTTGACCCAAAATTGGGTTAAAACAACCCAGCATTTTTTAGAGTGTAAGTAACAAATACTTCTGCGAAAAGGTAAATTGACAACTGATTTTAGCTGCAGTGTGTACGTGAAAATTGAAAATATATAATCTTAATTCAAAATATTAAAAACTATAATAGACTATATAAAACTAATAACTATAATAAAATACACTGTTTTGGGAGAGAATCGGCATGCGCTGAATTACTGATTTCTCTCTCGTCTGCTAAAGGAGCAGCGGCCCTTGAAAATCTGCTGACTTCCTACACACACTCACACAGACACGGGCAAAGAATAGACAGATACTCCTCTGATGAACTTTGAAACTCACCCACTGGAAATGTGCCTGGCTTGATTTCCCTCTGCAGAAACTTGGTGCTTCTGGCTGGTCCCTGATAACATGATAAATGCAATTGTTTAAAGGTGACCATGAACAAAACTATACAAGGTCAAAGAAATCGCAAGATAAAACTTTCAATAATGTGGTTACATTTCACGATGCTTTTGATACACTGTATTTTGTTGCCACTCAATATACAATCTGAGTCCTGAAAGCAAAACAAGTTTGAGGAATGAGGAGCTGTAGCTGAAGGTCATTCGGGAAATTATGATGCATTACAAGCCCATCTCATACTAATAAAACACCATGCTGGGCGTCTTTAGGCATCAGTCTGAAACCCAATAAAACGAGCAAGAGAAACGAGATCTCACCCTGCAGCCATTTCGGCTTATTAGTTCTTATTCAGCTCACCATTTTCTCTTGTTAACTTTAAAGTCAACATGAATGAACATTCACCAGCCATTACACTACTGACATTTTAGGTTATTCAATGAAAAGTAATGAAATGATCTGATGGAGAACTGAATGACTTTAAACTCAAAGGTTCCTGCTCACACAGGCATGAGGCAACAATCACGTCACATTGGCATCCTGGAATAAATTAATTGGAAAGGATCTGCAAATATCAATATTTTTCTGTGATCTGCTTGACAAACATCATTAATTAAAGGTCAAGGGAGATGAGATCCAGAGAACTGTGCAATATCACAAAGTCTGCGTTCAAAAGCCAGAGATTAACTCATTTCTCATCAAATCTCACCTCACAAAAATCCATAGAAGGTACTGGTAATTTTCCAATAGGATATTATCCTTTATATATATACAGATATTTATATCAGTAAAAGTCAATACAATGCATAATTCAAAATATAGGTAAAACAAAACCCCCAAAATACAAAAAACATGGACATTTTCTTCATATGAACATAGTGCATTGGACTTTCCTCACAGTGCAAGATTAGAGATGATATGCACATTCATTTGATCGATTTAAACTCTTGTGTCTTAGTTTCTATTATTAGAGAAACACTGTTTACATGCACAACAATATGCTGATAACTTTTTTTAAAATCCCGTGACGAGCCCCCAAATTATGCTAAGATCTCGGTCCCTGTGAAAATAACATAAAATAAATTAGTTTTTTTACACCAAAGTTCTTTCAATGGGATAAAACGTTTATTGTCCACAATATATATATATATATATATATATATATAGAGAGAGAGAGAGAGAGAGAGAGAGAGAGAGAGAGAGAGAGAGAGGAAGTAAAGGAAGCAATCATTTCCAAGTTAATTCCGGCAGAAATGAAAAGATAAAAGAACTACCTCCACCCGCTATATGTAAGCAATAAGGTACGAGAGGCTGTGCTGTATCGTGAAATAAGTAACAGCTGAAGGGCGTTGTTAGGCACGACGCGAAGCGGGAGTGCCTGCAACCCCTTCAGCTGTTACTTATTTCACGATACAGCACTTGCCTCGAGTATCTTATTGCTTTTATAAAACGGTTGCCCACACAATATTAAAGTAAAAAACAATATAAGTGCAACTTTCTTGAAGTAAAATCACTAAAAGCTTACCTTCCGCTGGAAAAACAGTCCCCGAGTGTGAACAGCAACAACGTTCCAATGTGTAAAATGCATGAAAGCTCAAATAAAAACAACATAGAACCGCAGTGTTGCGCAGCGATCAATAGAACCGTTGGGTGAAGCGGTCGTAGGCGTGTTTTATCGTGAATAAAGCACAGCTCTTGACCAATCAGAATCAAGAGATTCGAACTACCCGTTTTATAAATATATATATTTTTTAACTTTCATATATATATATTATTTTTTTATTTATTTATATATTTTTTTTACTTTTCATAACCATCATTCATAACCATCATTCATTCCTAACCACTTTTCCATTTCATCATTCATACACTGTGAAAAAAGCATCTTTTTTTTGGAAAAAAAGCATCTTTTTCAGCGTATTATTGGAACAAGTTTTACAAGAAAATTCCATTTTAGTCATTCAATGTTATTTGTCGTTCATTTGTAATTGTGAAATCTTTGAGCAATTTCTGAGTGAAACTTGTTTCTACACCAATCTAAAGACATCCTCTATTAATGTTTTGAAATCCAGAGCTGATGCCGTAACTCATGCACACCGACAGTCTCCATAAACTGACCCTATGATTCCTGATTGGCGCTTTACGAGACAGATCCGCCTCACTGTAAGAGTTTATTACGGCCGCTGTCAAATAAACTCCTTTGAATAGGTTTTTATTTTACAGACCAAACTGGCGCACTGTAGACTTATAGTGAACCGAGCGTTAGTAGTGCTGTACTAACAGAAAATCTGAAAAGAAAACACTCATTGAACCAAGTCTATGGCCTAGTGTTTACCTATTCTAGTAAACAGTACACGGCCTACTGTTTTTGCATTATGCATGCAGACAACAAGAAAAACAATATGCATTATGCAATGATAACATTTCAAACCCTACTACATCATCTCATGATCTCATCATGTCACGTGTGTGGCGTCCAATTATTATCTCGGAAGAGAAAATTATTATTTTGCATTTTTAGCATAGTAGATATGACTAAGTTAATTTGTTGCACTGAAAACAGAAGCATGTTGCATGATAAGAAATGTAGTATATCATCTGGGTTATGCATGCATTCTGTGAATGGTAGACAAGCATGAATAGTAAGAGTGGTATGGTAGTATTCCCGAACACAGTGCATGGGAGTAGCTGCTATTACTGACCTCTGATTTATGTCTGTGCATCAAAGCTAATGTCATGATTTATTGGGTATCAAATATATAGTTTCTGCCCCTGACATCAGTTGCTTCCAAATCAATGTTCTGTCTCGTCATTCAGCAGGGGCTTGTGTGTCTCGGATCACAGCCGTGTCTTTGAAACTCCAGCTTGAAGGATCCATCTACAGATGTTAAACTTAAACTTGAGCCTTGTTAAAAACAAAAAGTGAAACTTTTTCAGCAGCAGAAGCAACGGAGCAGAAACTGTAGATGTTGCGTTTGAAGCGTATCGGAGAGAGTCCGATCTGTCGAAGTCTCATACAGAGAGATCCCTTCAAACAGAGAGTTTAAACACATTTGGGTTCAGCGGGTCGCTGGTTCTGGTAGACGGAAGTGGCTGAATAAAATCTCCAGGGATGAGGATCATTAAATCAGGCTCCGTTTCTGACCTCGGTCGCAGAGCTAATGGGAAAGAGAGGAAAAAAGTGAAGAGAGAGAAAGTTAAAAATGACCTGCAAATGATGATGATAAGTGGCACATTTACTTCCTCAGATCTCCATGTTAACAATGATCAAAGGATGATATTTTGCCGGAGGAAATCCATTATTTCAGGTGCAGGGTTGAGGACAAAAACTGGAACCGAACGTTGGCGTTCAGCTAAATTAACGGTTCTTGAACATCTTCATTCTTGAACTGTTGTGGACAAAACTCTAATACAATTCGCTTGGAGAAGTACATACATGATAGCAAATGTGTCAAACTAAAAGTCAAGCACTTGCTCTCCTTGCTTTCTTCCTCTCTGGGCCATTTATTCAAGTGGAGGTACAGTTTCTCTTCAAAAGATTGAATTCTCCTCATCACCGACCTGTTTGCATTGTAATGAAGGCTAATAGACGTGGGTCTAGATGGAGATGTTCAATGAGTCGAATATCCTGGCCTGTGTGGATGCCAAGTATGTCCAATTTCCTGTTTCCTCCGTGTTGAAAACAAAACAAACGAGTGCTTTAGTTTGCTCTCCCTGGGCGTTCTGCTTCAGAAAACACACGGCTGCCTGTTAGTCATGCTCTGTGATTTCCATTTAGAAAAGCACCAACAAACAGATTTCTGTTCATTATTTGACCCTTCACTGTGCCCACGCCAGCCATGCCAATCAGCTCGCTTCCGCTGCGCTGGGCATTTGGATATCCAGCATGCCGGTCTGTGACACCTAATTATTCTCCCAGAATCTGGGCATTGGTATTCAGCCCGCGTTCGCCGTAATAAGCAGCGATATTCGCACTCATGCTCTGTGGAATTGTTCAGTATTGGGAACTGTCATGTGTCGTGTAGTTTAGTCAGGAAATAAATAACTGTGACACAAAAACATATGAGACCTCATAAAGTGACTCAGATGGGAATTTGTTGTTTTCACAGCACTATATGAGTGTTAATAAGCGTATGTGTGTGTGGAACGTTATTGCACTTAAAATATTAACTGAAGTTGTTTCTCATGCAGTCACACACCACACAAACGCATATTGTATTAGACTACTTTTATGGTTGATACACTTTTTGAATGATGAGGAAATTTGCACTTTTGGGGGGAGGGGGGACTGTTGCTTCAAACCAGGGTTCCCATTGAGAGCAACAAACTCAGCAAGTACTGGTGAAACTTGAAAAAGAAAACTTAAAACTTAAAAGGTGAAACTAATACATTATATTGATTCGTATGCAAAGTGAGATATTTCAAGCCTTTATTTGTTATAATTTTGATGATTATGACTTACAGCTTAATTTAAAATTGTTTTCAAGCCATAATCATCAAAATTATAACAAATAAAGGCTTGAAATATCACACTTTGCATGTAACAAGTTCTTTTATGTTGTTTTCACAGGGACCGAGAAATCGTAACATAATTTGGGGGCTCGATCCGGGATTTAAAAAAAGTTATCAGCATGTTGTTGTGCTTGTAAAGAGTGTTTCTCTTAAGATAGAAACTAAGAAAAAAGAGTTTAAAGCGACAAATGAATGTACATATCATCTCAGATCTTTTTAATATATTAGTTTCACCTTTAACTTGAACTACTGACATAAATGAACTTTTGCACAATATTCAAATTTTTCAAGGCTTTCGAAACCTGGATATTTCATCAACATTATAAACCAATGTGGATCTTAGGGTCTCCATGAGGTCTTGTGTCGTGACTCTGGAGTGTTTTAATTACCAATCCCAGCAGTTCTGTGTCTTTGTACAGTATAGAATAATGGCACAATTCACTTTTTGTTATTCCTCATCCTGTCCCCCTTCTGATTATGCAAATTCTCCATCCAGAGCATGACCCTGATTGGTCGCTGGGGTTTAATTAGCGTCTGTGGCTGCGGCAGTGTGTGTGATCGCAGGTGTGATGGAGTGAATTATTAAAAGACCGTCTCTGAGCAGAAACCGGTCAGAATCTGCTTAATATGAGCCAAGGTGCCTGGACTAGGTGATAAAATATGAATATATTAAATCTTTATTAATAACATATTCAAGGCTGTTTCTAATTCAGGAATGAAAATGAGGTATAAATTAATACCTTTTTGTATGTCTTCATTTTTCTTTATCCTTGGAACTCCATTTCTTGAGGGAATAATTCATTCCAAACTCATATTGCTTTCTTCTGTTAAACACAAAGTGAAATATGCTGATAAATGCTCATGCCACTGTTTTCTATACGGTGATGGAATAATCAAAGCTTTATAAAGTCAAATGATCGCTTTGTGTGACTGAAACAAATTATTATTCCCTTTAATACCAGATGTGACATTAAAACATGCATTTTCTGTAAAGCTGATTTGAAACTATATGCATTGTGAAAAGCATTATAAAAATAAAAGTGGCTTGATTAACTTGCACAATAGTTTGTACAAGTTAATCAATTGATATGCACAAATGAGAATGAAAGAGCTGCGGTGGAGAGTCAAGTAGCCTTTATATCTATAGCAAGTGAGTATAACTTGAGCAAAAGATTGAGTACAAGTATAGGCCAAGAATCTTTCAGTACTTGAGTGCAATTTTAAGTATATTTCTGTATATTATTTATATATATATATATATATAAATACACACACATGCTTAGAAATATTTTCATGTATATTCTGTATATAGATTTATATATCATTTATATTATAGATAAATATAAATATTTTATATATAAATAATATTTGTTTCTTAAATATACATGCATGTGTTTGTGTATTTATATACAGTATATACAAAATAATTATACACAGTAAATCCACATATATTACAGTATGTAAACACAAACTTTTATTTTGGATGCGATTAATCGTTTGACAGCCCTAAAAAATATATAAATAATAAAGAACTAAAAGAAATATCTCCAAATTGAACAAAAATGCTCTCACAAACAAAAATGAACTAACAAAATATATTTTTATCTTCCTCTTTATCCTGTTTTTCTTCCTCATCCTCCTTGTTTGCCCATCTATATTTTGCTGTATAGAGCTAATCTTTCCCAGCAGTTTTTTGAAAACCAGGACATTTTCATCACTTTATAAAAAGGACGACCAGGCGATGTTCTGGGAAAACACCTACAGTATCATATGCTCATGTCTCTAAATTATGATCAGAAATAGATCAATATTAATTCTGCTGTTTAAATTTAGAAATTATTTGTGCAAAAAAATCTATTGCGATTTGAAGCTCGTGACATATAAACGCGTCACATCTAACCCGTCGATCACGTGTTTTAGCGTTCATGTAAACACTACGCTCGGATTCATCAATCGATTGAAACTAAAGTTGTGCATATAAACGTAGCCACTGTGAATGCAGGGTCTGGAAACAGACTGTCCACTCCATCTGAATGAGTTTTGACTTCAGGATTAGTTGCCTCTGGCAAGGCCTTTGCGAGTACCTGCGCGGATTCAGCCCGAGGGTCTCGCTCGCTCCCGAGACCTACGGCGACCGCGGACGCCCGAGAGCCCAGGGCACCTGCTGGCTCTCGAATCACAGCGTTATCTAACACGCACACCGGGTGTTCATGAGCCTTTAGGGACTCCAGGAATGATCATATTCTTTCTTCAGCACACAGCTGGGATTTATTTACAGTTACTGAGAGGACACGGCAGAACACTTTATGGCACTCTGCTGCATTTAACAGGGAAATTGACTGAGACGATAACTCTATTTTAAAGTGTAGTGAGCTGACTACCTTGACAGCATTTTTAGGCTGTTCCAGAAGATAGACCATCACATTGTGCTGCGTTATATGTTTTGAGCCATTATCCATGGCAGCATTGTATGTTTCCTTCAGTAATGGAAGTCCCAGAATGCATTGTTACAAGTCAAGATGACAGATGAGTGGTCGACAAATAACATGGTTCATTAAAAAGTATACTTTATTTTGATAGCTTTAGATATTGTACTAATTAAGAAAGTTTGCAGCTACAACTAGCTGTCATTAGAGAATTAGTTGGGTTAGGGTTCGGGTTTGTAGAATTAGTTGTACTTTTAAAGTTACTTATAGTTTATTGGTGAACATGTTAATATGATGATATTAAGATGGTCTACTAATACTCGAGAGTTAGTTGACGTAGTTGAAAAGTTTCTTTGGTAAGTAGGCTGTCTAAAAGGGACTATCGAAAGAACACGTTACCTATTATTTTAAAGGGGACCTATTATGTCTCTTTTACAAGATGTAAAATAAGTATCTGATATCCCCAAAGTGTGTATTGAAGTTTTAGATTAAAGTACCCAACAGATCATATTTTATAGCATGTTAAAATTAACACTTTTTCGCAACATTGATCCATTAAAACTAACACTTTATCTTCTATTATATATCTATTATCTAAAAAAAAAACTGGGAAGGGTCATAGCACTTGTATATTGTTGTCCTATTGTTAGTTTCACTGCTTCTACTTTAAAAGCGTCTGCTAAATGAATAAATGTAAATTGCTATGTAGTTTTAGTTTAAGAGTATTTTACCTTCTTTACTGTAATCAATTGTGAGTGAAATCTCCCATGAGCTTTACACGATTGGCACTGTTTGTGTGTTACTGATCCAAATCTGTCACTTGAGTGTTGCATTATGGTTTGAAGGCATGTAGTGTGCAGTCATAGATGTGTGTGTGTGTGTGGATCTAATTGTTTTTTTGTCTCTGTTTTTCTCTCCTTCTCTCCGTTGTCGATGTCCACATGATGCACGTCCAGCAGGTAAGCACATCTTTTGCTCTAGCAATCCGGAGTGAATGTGGTTTCAATGCCACTTCCAGTAGATAATCCAGCTCAGGGTCACCAGAACATTTCTGGGGCTTTGATTCTTTCTCAATAACACATCTTCAATTATGGGATCTCTGAGAAAAAGGAGGTGAAATTAGTTTCACAACAGGGTTTGATGACATTGTCCAGCCAAACCAAAGTCACTAAGTGTTTCTGTGATTCATTACAATGTTAAGAATCAGAATGCAATTACACGATGTTTGACATCAGAGAGCGAAATGAGGGCCATGGAGGGCTAGAAGCTATCTATTTACATCTAAGGCAGACTATTACAGAGATTTGAGATGAGCCCCAAAAGATTGCTTGTTCAGACAGAGAGTAACACATTATCAATGTACATAATACTTCAAGCTGGTGCACGCAGGGAAACGCGAGTGTGTGTGTGTGCCAGCATCCGTCTGAAGACATCAAGGCAATTACTGCCGTCCCCTAGAGAAGCGTCTCGTCTCGGTGGAGGACATTTCCTCTGTATTGTGTCTCGTTTTACTGGTGGCTTTTGTTTGTAATGCGAATTGTAGCTATTGAGCCAGACTCGTTTCTGCATAATGCGACATGTTGTCACACAGCCTTATTAACCAGCAATAAGTGCTGCGGTGACTTTTTTGTAGGCCATCTCTCTCTCACACACACACACACACACACACACAGTTAAATCAAGATGTGTGATGGTTGTCTGTCATGTCTATCCTATTTCTGCTGCAGCACAATGACAGTCTATCACTGATGGTTTATCACATAAAACTGTAAATTAATGTTGGTGACGCTACAAAAGACACTTTATTGCACTTGTGGGTCTTAAAGTAACAGATAATAGAGAGACAGAGAGATGTGTGTGTGTTATGTGTGGAAAAAGAGCCATCTTTTATTTGTTTTATAAAAACTGTGAGATATAATTACCATTTAAAATATCTATTTTTAATTTAAATGTGTTTTAAAATGTATTTATGTGATCAAATCTGAATTTTTAGCATCTTTACTCCAGTCTTTAGTCTGACATGATCCTTTTGATTTTTTTCAATATAAAATTAATTGATGTATTTATGAATCAGTGTTTTTAATGAATTGGTTCAGTAAATGATTCAATGACTCACTCATTATGACAAACACATGTTGTTTCTAAATGAATCAGTATTTTTGAATCATTCACTCAACCGATTTATTCAACAAGCATTCATTGATTCACTCATAAAGGCAGTCCATTGTTTCATTCCTGAATGAATCAATAGTTTTAATGAATCATCTGAATTAATGATTCAATGACTCACTCATTATGACAAACACATGTTGTTTCTAAATTAATTAGTATGTTTGAATCATTCACTCAACCGATTCATTCAAAAAAGAATTCATTGATTCACTCATACAGTGAAGGCAGTCCATTGTTTCATCCCTGAATGAATCAATGTTTAATGAATCGTGCTGAAATTAATGATTCAATGACTCACTAATTATGACTAACACATGTTGTTTCTAAATAAATTAGTATGTTTGAATCATTCACTCAACCGATTTATTCAACAAGCATTCATTGATTCACTCATAAAGGCAGTCAATTTTTTCATTCCTGAATGAATAAATGTTTTAATGAATCGTCTGAATTAATGATTCAATGACTCGCTCATTATGACAAATGAATAAGTATGTTTGAATCATTCACTCAACCGATTCATTCAAAAATAATTCATTGATTCACTCATATGTAAAGGCAGCCCATTGTTTAATTCCTGAATTTAATTTTTAAATGAATCATCTGAATTAATGATTCAATGAGTCAAATGACTGCTATTGCCATAAAGATGAGTCACAAAGTATTCACACCAGTGATGCACAAGACAAGTTTATTCATGAATGTTATTTACGTGGTAAAAAGGTACTTTGGTACATGATTTGAGGAATCATGTTCGAAACACAAATGCTGCCGTGTGACACTTTAATAATTAGTGTTAGTAATATAAACAGCAACAGAAATAGCTTGTGGCACATTGTTCGAGGGAAGTGTTTGACTCTTGTATTTTTACCATCCTAACATGAAAGCACGCAGATGAAACAGGGAATTGGAGCGAATAGCTTCTGTCAGGCCGCCATCTTCAACACACACTCAGACACACACGTTCTGCTTGTTTGCTGGATTTCTGATGAGCCTTTCGATTGGAGAGACGTTATTCCCTGACAGATCTGTGTTGGACTGCATGTTCCACCGCAGAAGGGCTTTCTGACAGGAGATGATGTATGCTGGCTGCAGAAAACTGGGCCGCTCTTTCCTTTAATTGGGTCTCGTACCGAAACGCTCGCGCGCTGCAGAATTCAGACGGGTCGGATGAGGAGGACGGGTTTGCTGAAAGTGGAATATGCACCGTCAGGGTGCTTCTGAAAAGAACATGATTTGTAATGATAATTTTTGAAAGCACATGTCAGAATAAACTCCAGGGAGTCTTTTTAGAGATGGAGAAATGTGCAACGAACAGGTGCGGTTATTACACACAGCAAGCGTTCAGCTCTTTCTTAATTGTTCACTGTGATTCTCAAACTCAGTTACAGACCCTGGGAAATAACAATTTGACTTTTGTGCCTCGCATGTCATCTACACTACTGCACACAAGTTTGAGCTATTATAACGATCTAAAACGCAAGTGTCAGAGCGCAAAGCGTAAGTTACTTTGTGGGCGGATCTCTGCGCTGTTGCTATTTAACCGACGGGATAAATGCTCTTGCACTCAAAATTTTTTTAAAAATAAACCATTAAATGACACTTTCTGGAGAGTTTTGTGCAAAGAAATGGAGAAATTGAGGCTTACATGCATGTGAAAAACGGCAAGGTTAAGAGCATATACTTTACATATGCATTGTTGTAGTATCAACATGTATGAGGGCATTTAGCTCTTACATTACTGTTAATCAGTCATGTACTGATTAACTCAAATAAATTGTTGATTTTATTTCCATTAACTAAAATACTAAAAAATAAAATCAATCTATCCCTTGTGGAAAGGTTGCTTGGTAGCTAAAAGTAGGTCTAGCAATTATATTTCAAGTTTTTCACACAGATCAAACACAAATATGCTGACTGAATAGAGCTAGTTTATTTTGAGTAGCCAGCTAGCAGTTCTCTTGGAAGTTTGTTGATAATCCGGTGTCTGAAGTAAAATGCTCAAAACATCTCCTGAGAACAATACCAACCAAGTCTTGGTTATTTAATTTTGGTTTAGTCTTATTTTCCTTACCTTGTCATTCAAGCCCAGGGCACTTTTGTACATTTCTGGAACTTTTGCGTGCTTCCACATCCCGTGCAACTACAGATCTCCCAGGAACATATTGATGTGTACATTTATCCGTGTCACCTAGATGCCGCGATCATGGTCGACTGACGACATAAGCAGCTGAAGAATACCGTCCGTTTTTAAAAATTGAATTATGTATTTAAAAGTTGTGGAATGGATTAATCGGGAGACTCCAAAATTGGCAGAGATAGGCAGGCAATGCAAAACAAAATCCTACATTGGGAAATGGACCAAACTTAGATTTTGAAAGGTGGTGGGAACATGTTATATTCACTAGTTCACTAGTTTGCCGAGAGCGTCTGCGGAGGGAAAATTCCGCTTTGCACGGGTGCAAAATACAAATGATACATACAGTGTATAAAGTCAATTGTGCTGTGTGCAAGATAGGGAGATACCCAATATGACTTATTATGACTTAACATGGCTATTAATGTTGTTGAAATAGTCTCTAATGCTGTGTTTATGTGCTCAAATATTCAGTAAAAACAGTGAAATATTATTACAGTTTATTGTAGCTGTTTTCTGTTTGAATTTACTTTAACGTATAATTTATTCCTGTGAATTTTCAGCATCATTACTCCAGTCTTCAGTGTCACATGATCCTTCAGAAATCACTCTAATATGATGATCTGATGCTCAACAAACATTTATGATTATTATCAGTGTTGAAAACAGATGTGCTGCTTCATATTTGTGTGGAAACTGATTCATTTTGTTAAAGGATTCTTTGGTAAATAGAAAGTTTAATAGATCAGCATTGAAATAGAAATCTTTTGTAACGTTTATAACATAAATGTTTTACTCCTATTTAATGCAGTTTAATCAATTTACTGCATCCTTGCTGAATATTTTTTTTAAATGACACCCTAAACATTTGAACAGTGGTGATTATGCTAATGCACTTCTAAACGCTGACTACATTCACTTTTCACACACTTTAAATGAAGTATGCATGAAGTGCCAAGCAAGTAAATCATGATTCATGGCTGTGATCTAACTATAGTCTACACTGGCTGTTAAACACTGGAAGACAAGCTCTGGATAATATGTCCCACACATATAAGTGTAATTATTCTGTATTAGATGATGGATGGATGGATGGACTGATGGATGGATGGATGGATGGATGGATGGATGATGATGGATGGATGGATGGACAGATGGATGGATGGATGGATGGACGGATGGATGATGGATGGATGGATGGATGGACAGATGGATGGATGGATGATGGATGGACGGACAGATGGATGGATGGATGGCGAAATGGATGGATGGACGGACAGACAGACGGATGGATGGACGGATGGATGGATGAACGGATGGATGGATGGACAGATGGATGGATGGATGGATGGATGGATGGATGGATGGATGGATGGATGGATGATGGATGGATGGATGGATGGATGGATAGACAGATGGATGGATGGACAGATGATGGATGGATGGATGAGTGGATGAACGGACAGATGGATGGATGGCGGAATGGATGGATGGATGGACGGACAGATGGATGGATGGATGGATGAATGGATGGATGGACAGATGGATGGATGAAATGGATGGATGGATGGAAATGGATGGATGTGATGGATGGATGGATAGATGGATGGATGGATGTATGGATGAATGGATGAACGGATAGATGGATGGCTGGATGGTGAAATGGATGGATGGATGGACGGACAGATGGATGGATGGATGGATGGTGAAATGGATGGATGGATGGACGGATGGACAGATGGATGGATGAATGAATGGATGGATGGATGGATGGATGGAATGGATGGATGGATGGACGGACAGATGGATGGACGGACAGATGGATGGACGGACAGATGGATGGACGGATGGATGGATGGACAGATGGATGGATGGATGGATGGATGGATGGATGGATGGATGAAATGGATGGATGGATGGATGGATGGACGGACAGATGGATGGATGGGTAGACAGACTGACATCTTTTCTTCACTGTAATTTTAACATTTTATTAATTGTGTTATTTTTATTTGTTTTTATTCACTTTTGAGAATATCGAGAAATGGCAACTAGTTGAAATAAAACAAGTAAAAAAAATTCTCACGAGAGCTGTGTATAGTGTGGTTTTAGTTTTAGTTAACAATAATAATCCTGGTAGTCAGAAAGAAAGATAGACAGAAAGAAGCAGTGATTCGAGTAATGATTTGATGAAGCGGTATAGAGAGACATCCGAATCCTTCAGGAGTAGTAAAGGTTTCCTACAGGATCCGGCGCCTGGTGTCATCCTTCAAAGGAAGATCCAGAGGAGCTTCATCCCAAAGCAGCAAAAGGCCAGGTTTACCCGGAGATCTAAAGCCCGAACCCGTACCTGAGTGTCACTCAAACCTCGGCGCTTTCATCACGCTGTCATTAGTGGATGAGAGCGGCCCGTGATCGACAGCACGCTTGACGGCTAAAAACACGAGAGCTTAATCAAGCGATCGTCCCGTCACGACCCGTCACATTTCCCACATTCTGTCAATAGACACACAAAGGCTTTTGTCATTCCTCAACCGTATCTTCAAATCAGATTGGCCGCACACGTTTGCTTTGATTCTCACTCACTGGACACAGCCTGTTTTCTCTCAAGTGTTTTACTCTGTGACAAAAGGAAAGTCATCTCGTTTGATGTGGCTTTTGTCCTTTCAGACGCAGCATTGATTATTTTTCTCAGTCTGACTTGGACTTTGTCACAGTCAGGGTTTCAGATTCACACAGGCCTTCGAGAGCTTGCCAAAGTCTCACGATCTGCCATGGCTGTCTGATATATTCAATATTCAAACTGTAAGTTTCAGTGAATCAATTTCAAACTTAATTTGTATTAAAGCTGCAGTCCGCAGTTTTTCCTCTTTGTCGCCATCTCTGTTTGAAATCTGCAATTGCAGTTATTTGCGGAATTAATAACTTTACATGAGTTGTGCCTCGGCCGATGTTTAAGGAGAGTGTGTCAGTCACCGTCGGTGTGGATTCTGGCATTTGTTTATGACTACATGTAAGGTCCTTCCGATATTATCCTTGTTTTCGTACGAGTCGTTGCAGTCTCTTTTTCTGTCGCCCCTCCGAAATCCGAACGAAGTGTTTTGCGTTTTACAACGGGTGAGTCTGTTGTCACTGATGATTGTCGTTTGAACCTTTCTTGGATCCGCCATAAAATTAATAAGTTTAAAGGGCCCCTATCATAGCATTTGAAATGTTCCTATTTTTGTTTTAGGAGTTCCCAAAAACAGTTTAACATGCATGCAAGGATAAAAAACACTTTATTTGTCTTATAATATGCATTTATTTTTAACTCATCGACTCCCAAAAAACGATGTGTATTGTGAAAAGCGATATGCAAATAAATGTGATTGAATTGAACATGGTTTAGTTTAAATGTGTGGGTGAATTCAGAAAATTGCATATAATGCTAAATTGATGCATTGTTTTAAACTAGCCTATTAGTTGAAACAGTAAAGGCATTGCATTATAGCAGACTCATCTGGATCAGCGCCACAGAGATTAATGACTCCAATAAAGTTATTTTATTTTCCTTCCTCCCTATTTTGTTGCTGTTTTCTTTCCCTCCATCCCTTTTCTAATCAAATATTTGTTCTCTCCTCTGTAACGCATTAAATGAGGTTGCCAGACCTTCAATCTCATTAGGAGGGAAGCACAACTTTGATTTTCTTCATTAGGAACCGTTATCGTGTTTGAGGCAGGCTGGCAGAGTGACTTAAAGTGAGGACTCATTAAAAAATTCAATTAAACTCTCTCTCTCTCTGTCCACGTCTTGCTCTTGTATAATGGCATTAGTTCTCATCAGCGAAGGTTGCCAGGTTGACACATGCATAATTCAGATATCCACTGCGTCAAAAGTGCAATGAAAAGTAGTTTTTTTTATATTCCTGATGGCAGGCGGAATTGGATATCACACTAAAAATATTCTGTGTTATTTCTGGCATTCGAACTTCACAAGGGTTAAATTAAGCTAGTTAGTTAAGTTACTTTCCAATAAGTCTTTTAAAATGATGTTCCAGGTTCAATATAAGTTCAGCTATGTTAACTTATTCTACTTGAGCACATCTTGAGATCATTCGTCACCTGATGACCTCAGCGGTTTGTTTGACTTAAAAATCAAGCAT
>JAQIUQ010005803.1:0-12500 GCA_030378365.1 Hybognathus amarus | reverse complement strand
TTGCAGAATATAAAATGCATAAATCATCAGGATTGAGTTAGATTGACTGAATAGAAGGTGTTTGCATATTTATATACATATTTATCACTTTTTCTGTTGAGTTCAGCATGTGATGAGCAGCGAAAATAAACTCTGAGCTGAAGCAGCAATGCTTAAACAAGCCTCAGTCTTCATGGACGAACAGGATTCACGGCCTGACTAAGAATTACTAAAATTACATTTAAAAAATAAGAAATAAAAAAGTTCAAAATATAAACAAATTTTAATATACTGTATCAGTGGTTATAAAATATCTTTTAGCTTGACGAAAACCGAGATTAAAAAGGCTAATGTACTTAGCAAATCCCATTTTTTCTCACATTTTCCCGTTTTCCTCCCTCCGTCCATCACAGATATTTATGTGATTTCATATCCGGTAAAACCACTGACTCAATGTTGTTAAAGACGGTGACCTGCATCTGAGAAACCAAGCCTGGCTTTAAATTCTATTTGAAATCCATTTGGATCCATAAGTCTCCATTCCCTCCCTTTCTCAAGTGCAGACAAACAGTCGTCTCGTCTGGGCAGGCCGGAGTAATTTAATTTAGGATCCGGAAACATGGCATCCGCTGCGTGCGCGCGTAAGGCCGGCTGTAATGCAGCGAGTTCATATTTAAGGCCGTCAGAGAAATGTAATGAGAGCCCCGTGTGCTGTGAGGTGTAGAGCGGCTCAGGATCACCCGAGCTGGAGAGTTTGTGGATAAATGGCAATTATCAAATTAGACTGTATATTTAGAGCCGATGTGAAACTACAGAAGCTCGTAATTAAACACAGAAACAGTGACGCACAAAAAGTTGCATATAAACACATGCTTCAAACACAACCTGCTTTTGTAAATGGCAGGTTAATTTGCGCTCCCATATGAAGGTGCGATTCGGGTGGGCTATTAATGGATGCTGGCGCTTCAGGTGTGAATGAGGCTCTTTGTGAGTCACTGTGTTTGAGATCAGAGCATCCTGATGAGGCTGCATCTTATTAAAGCACTTATGATTCATGCACTTTGACATTTATCATCCTCCGGAGAATCTGGGTGACATTAATGCATTACCTAGTCCTAGTCTGGCTCTGCCCTGCCACTGATACATTAACACAGGCCAGAGAACGTTTGGCAAATGCATCTGAAAATTGAATGTGCCCGATTTATGCTTTTTGATTACTGTAACCTTCATGAAGTGTTATGTAATGCTGTGAATGTAAAAAGGTCTGCTAAGTGCATGACAAATTAAGTTGAAGAAACGAGTAATCATATTACTGATAGTCATGTAACAGTGGAAGAATTTGCATAAGGCCAGCCTATGGTTTTTATTGGCTGCCTGGAATCAGAATGAGAAGGAGACATCATCGACTCCTGTCCATATCACTGTGTATCAAGAGGCGAGGAAGACCTGAAATTTCGACACATTGGACCGTTGCTGGACCAACCAGAGCAGAGTCAGACCAATCACAACAGACTGGGCCGCCTGAACCAATCAGAGCAGAGTAGACGAATCACAACAGATGGGCCGTTTACACCAGATGCAAGGCCAATGCAACAGTACTGGCCCACATAACCAGACAGAGTAGATCATATCACAAGATATGGCGCCACGTAAATCGAATCGAGAACGTCAACCTAAGCACACTGCTGCCGAACCAGCCAGAGTAGAGCTAATCACAACAGACGTGCGCGACGATCAGTAGCAAGTAGACCAATCCAACAGATGGCTGACTGACCAATCGACAAGTAGACCAGTCACAACAGCTGCGTCATGTGACCAATCAGAGCAAAGTAGACCAATCACAACAGACTGCGCCGTCTACCAATCAGAGCAGACGAATCCACAACAGACTGGGCCATCTGACCAATCAAGAGAGTAGACCAATCACAACAGACTGGGCCATTTGACATCAATCAGAGAGTAACTAATCACAACAGACTGGGTCATTTCTACCAATCAGAGAGTAGACCAATCACAATAGACTGGGTCATTTGACCAATCACAACAGACTAAAACTTAGTGATTTAGTAATTTTCATTGTTCTCAAAGGTGAATTTTATTAGACACTTATTTGTGAATTACAGTAAAAAAATACTTTGCATCAATTTAAATAAAAAGGCAGTACAACAAAAGCATGATGTTGAATACTTCACAAATGAACCATTTTCTGCAGATTACAGTAATCATGAAATAATGTCAAAATGCACAAAAAAACTTTAATGTGCTTAATTTCCATCGCAAAAAGTCTGGTGACAATATAACCCTGTGCCTGAGATGATTGTGTGTGTGAGCGCTGTGCATCATAGGTTAGAAGGCATAACGCTGCTGTTGACAGCATGACTGTGTTCATATTGAAGCCTGTCTTGTTCTTGCTGCCTGATAAAGCATCAGCTTGCTTCGTATCGCCCATGGGAACGAGTTGGGCTCCTGGTATCCACCCTCCTGTCACAGGCTCTATTTAAATATCTCCTTCACTCCTGGGTTCAGACCACACTCAATAGAGAATTAATCAGCGCACTAATTCAACAATTAGTCCCATTATCTCTATAAATAAACACAACGCTGGCTTCCCTTTATCCTTCTGGGAATCAGTCAGATCAGCATTCAGATGAAATCAATCTGTTTAAAGAACGAAAATAACTTCATGTACATAAAAACAGACACTGGTCTAATTTTCAAGTCTTAACTCGACGTGGTGTCTGCGTTGATGCAACTGGCCCCAGATCTGCTGCAGGTTCGAACTCCACACACTGAACAACGTTTCCATTACATGAATTCACAGCCATCGGATGCAAAATTGAGCATATTTTAAGATCCATTGGTTTTTAGCATACTAACATACTTAAATGCATACAAAAAGTACCTAATAAGGGTCAGCGCCCATCATACACGCGGGTGCAACGGCAGTGTGTTTTGCTAGTTTCAGCCGACACAGTTTTCAATTTCACATCCTGCGTGACCTTGGCTAAATAGCAAGTGCATCCCATCTTCCGCCTGTGGTACTGCTGCTCCTAAACCAGGTGTGTGTTCAGGCGCGTTGCCATCATACGTCATGTACAGGGCGGCCTTGACCTATGTTTCAACCGTTCCAACAGGCCCCGCCCTCCAAGGGGTCCCCGACAGATCGGCAAAATCCCATTCATATTCTCCATTGGATATTTATTTTCAGTCTCTAAAACACGTGGCCTGCAGCTGACCAGTAGCTTGACGGGCCGTTCACATATTGCGTCTTTTGCATGTTATTTCAAATATAGGTGTGTCGGCTAAGTCACTGAAGCATTGAGCGCAGTGAATGGTTGCATAGCAATCAGATACGGCCACGGCAAAATTCGACCGAATTTTACTATTAATAATAAGAATAAAGCGAATGTGCATGGTAGATATCAGTCTTTTTTGCTTCTATTCTTTTGATAAAATATTTGAAGGCTGAAATGAGGTGAGGTTTATCTACTATAAAACCTTTTTTGTCGAAATTGATTTTAAACTGTAGATGTTAGTAGAGTAGAACATGTTGCTAAGACACTCCTGCACTTTTTTATGTAAAAAATACATATTGTACGTACATATCATATAAAATCAAATATAATGGATTTATAATTGACTATAATCGCAGTATAATATGCAGAAGTAGGCCTACACATTTCTAGAATATATATATTTTTTATCTCTTGATTCTGTTATTTTCTCCTGTCTTTCAAGGGTCACATAGGCCTACACAAAACTCTTTTAGGTCTTAAAAAATGTTTTTATTTTGAGCAGAAAAAGGATTATAAGATGAAATGAAACAAACATATGCCAGTGTTGCTGAAAAACCAAATATATCGAACAGCAAAAGAGAAGCTTTATTCAGTCTACCAAAAGTGAAGTTTCCGTGCGTGAAGAGTCGAGGCTTATTCCAACGTAAAACGCTGTATAATTGTATATAGTTTTAATCAAATAAGGTTGGATTATTTCTATGTTGAGCTGCCTGTTCCATGAAGCTGAAGTGCATGTCATAAAATAACATACCACTGATGCAAACGTAACAGGAATCCCTTGCTTTTCTCTGCTGCTATTATGTTTATGTTTTATGTGGGTAGGTATCAGTTATTTAAACGGGTCCCCAGATGCTTAAGGCCGCCACTGGTCATGTGAATACCAAATTTGCCATAGCGTTAGAGCAACTGGCTTAGGAATGAGAGACTGAGACTCTGATTGGTTTATTGCACATTACTCTCAAAACACACCCATTACTCATTAAAGAGAATAGGGACAATACTTCTAGACCATGCGCCGGGAGCATCGACCATTTGTCCCGTCGGTAACTACAACAGTGACTTGCGATGCCCTAGGTGCACTGTGCCGTGCTCTTTAGATCATAAGCTTAGATAGTTAATATAGGGCCCAAGATGTCAATTTCCCTAGGCTGCGAATCACTGATGTGGCAAATGAAACGTGCTTGTGAAATGCAAGGTGGGCGGGGCTATAGAGCTCAATGCCAGTGCAAGCCATGCACAACATGTTCCCACTGCGGTCATGGCTGGTGGTTCGGACAAAAGCTCAGATATTAATTGTTAATTGTCCTAGTTAGGATAGCTATGAGGAATGATTATCTGTCTTGTTGCATCGAATTGCTTGAGCCATTTATAAAAGCTCATATAATCTTTGGGCTGCATTAATATTTAATGAAAGCCACTTCCTCTGGCCTTGTAATGAGTTTAAGGAATAAATGAGAAATTGGTTTAAGAGGGTCTTTCAGGTCTGTGCGTCTCCAATGCATGCGGATCTGTCTGAAACATTCAAGGAAAGGTTTCAAGGCTGCCTCCATTAGTCATGCTAAAAGCACGGTGTGTGGTAGAGACACTCTCTCTCTGCTGACAAACAGTGTGTGTGTGTGAGTGTGTTGGATCCCCAAGGCTGCTGGGGTTTGAGTGTGTGCTGGTGGAGGTATCTGTCATCTCCTGGAAAACATGTCAGTCACAGTGCAGACAGATGTCACCGCGTCGAGATCACATCAAACCAGGACATCTCATCACAAAAGCCAGAAATGGGTTATCTGAGCTCAGAGAAGTCAACTCCCGCTGAGGACGAACAAGGACAGGGAACTGATGCACAACATGTCACCAACTTTACAAACTACTGGTTTAGTTTGTTTGAGGAGCATTGGGAACATATTTTTACTTGTAGCTTTCTGAAGATACAACATGGCCAAATCAAATAACCAATCGGAGGAGAGCCCTTCTAGCCAATCAGAGGCGAAAAAGGTGGTACCTTCCCCTTCCATCCATCCTGGGAAAAAATTTAGAACCAGAAAATGGTTCCATCCCCTGCTTCATACATGGAACTCTAAAATGGTTCTCATATTGAACCATTTTTTTTTTTTGGTAAAATGTTCTATTGGCCAAGTATGGAACCCTAGGGTTCTATATACAGTAGAACCCTGAGGAACACTTTTTTTAAGAGTGTGTAGAACCTTTTAGGGGTTCCAAATACTGTAGCGCTAATAGAACCTTTTAAGGTTCTATATAGAACCTTTTCTTCTAAGAGTGCTTGTCATGAATGAAGGGCTGTTGTTAATTGGTGGGTTACAAACTCTTACGTTTGTTAGCCTTTTTGATATGATGCTTGCTATGCTTATACAACAATTATTCACTTTTAACTCAACAAACACAAGATCTAATTTCTATTGTGCTTTACAGGTTCAGTTATTATTCATTTCCATCAGTCAAAAAATGATCTGTTGAACGAAACTTAATTAAATTAAGGAAAGGTTTTCACTAAAATTTAATTACATTTTTCCAACAAATTCAAATTAGTTTGAAATAATTTGTTGTAATCTTGTTGTTTGAATTTAAATTAATTTAGTCATTCCTACTTGATAAAGTTTTGTCAGGTTAACTACATTTAGTTTTTGTCCTGCCTTAATTCACCAATATTATAATTATAGTTATTTTGACTCTATGGTCACTTCTAATGATAGACACTTCTAGTGTTCAATTGACATTACACAATTTTAACATAGTAATATAATATTACTTGTGCATACTGAGTACCCACAGCCTCAACAGGAGGCTTTTGAACACAATACTGAACTAAAGTCACCACTCTTCTGCATAATGGTAACCACAAAATTCAAAAACATTACAGAAAGTACTCTCAGTTTCTGAACATTAAACACTAACATTAACTAACAACATCTTTCCATTTACTGAAAAACACATAAAATAACACTTTTTCCATAAATTGACCCTCTTAATGCAGTCCCTTGCAAAGCATGATGGGAACTACAGATCCACTTCCCAGTTAGATGTCAACAACAATGATTCATGTAGATTTCACACAAATGAATTAGGTTGATTGAACACAATTAAATTAAGTTGTGACAATATTAAACAATCATGTTACTTTTGCTTATTTTAATTAATTATTTTAACAAGAGGCCAAAATTCATTTTTTGAGTGACATCCGTTTAAGACGAACAAAAAATATTCATGTTGACTCAATAAAAAAATTGGTAAACCAAATTTTTAAAAGATTACATTGTTTACATTTAATGAAATTTAGCTGGAATCATTTCTTTGAAGGATTGTGTCGTATATGCTCATTTTAATTAATGAAATTGAACAAAGAGCTAAAATCATTTTTTTCAGTGTAGGCCCTGTAATTGGCCATCTGTAGGCTTTAGGCTATTCTATAACTCTATTTGTGACAAAGTCATAACTAAAATGTTCTAATGAAGGATTTGTGCAATTGAGAAATATAATTTTTTAGTTATAATAAACAATAACTGTTTGCACGGAATTGTTGCTTTCGCCCAGGGTGTGATTCAAGTATCTTGATTTAAGACAAGACAGAAACGCTGAGCAAGAGCACCATTGTGTAGCTCACAGAAACTACGTGAACTACAGTATTGTTGACTTCAGGTTGGCCGACATGGGCCTTGTAAAAGTCAGCATGATACGGTGAGCGCAGAAGTGTCCGTGAGCAAGTCAGAAGCTCAGTTTCTCCCACAGGGCTTGCGTGACTGAAACACCTCCTCTCTGCTTTCCGGAAATAGACTGAAGGGATTTGGCGTTGGGTTTTGAGTGCTGTCCGTTGTAAGTTTTCGCTCACATGCTTTTCAGGCATAAATTCTGGACATAAGGTGCATTCCCTGACACGTTTAGTGCCGTTTTAGGACTATAATGCTGCACAGAATGTCACTTTTGCCATTATGGCTCACTGAGGCAATCAGCGATATTTTGGGAAATGTCACGGGTTATGTCAGACCGCTGACGAGGGGTTAATAAGACCACGCTGTCAGCCGGTGAAGATATCCATGACGTGCCGTGAATGAAATCCTGCCGGAGATTACTTTTAACATTTCGAGAATGTCAATGTGTGATTGTGGAAATATCTGCAAGTTTTACTCCCACTGACTTCCCGTTTTTGGGAGTTGAAGTTTTCACACCAGAAAAAATAACATGTTCAAAACAGTTGTTGAAAGCGGTGTTCATAGTGTGCCAACAGAACGGCTGCCAAACACGGCAATTCATTAGTGTCCTATTAAACACTGTAAACCTGCCAAACAACGGACACACACACTTATGTCCTGCACACTGTTATTGTTAATTAAACGATTAAAAGTTGTTTTCATAAACTGACATAAAGCTGAGAAGAAAACTCAGAACTAGATAATGTTTAAGTTGACTTGGCAACAAAATGAAATATGTTGAGGTACTAAATTACTAAAACTGAAATAAAACGGCTATTATTATTAGTAGTAGTTTTAGTAGTAGTTATAAATGCATATAAAGATTTAAATATTTAATTATAGTTGTTAATATTTGAATTAGCTGTTATTTTTTATATTTTCAGTTCAGTTCATTGTATATAGTTTACTCAGAATTGTAAGTACATTAAATTAGAATAACATAATTGCATAATGCTGAAATAAAGTTAATTATGTGGATTTTTTTATGTTCATTCAAATAGTTATTAGTCATTCCAATAGTTTTTTTTAGTTTATAATATATATATATATTTGAGTTATATATATATATATATATATATATATATATATATATTATAAACTAAAAAAAATAACTATTTGAATGAGCATAAAAAAATCCACATAATTAACTTGCTTTATTTCAGCATTATGCAATTATGTTATTCTAATTTAATGTACTTACGTTGGGCCAACTTAATTCATTAAGGTTGATTCAACTTATGTACTATGTTTGGGCACAGCCTAATTTAATATTGTTAGTGAATTTTTTGGTAATTGAACATTAAACACAATTACATAAAACACATAAAATAACACGTAATTTGAACATGTATTCTCTCTTAACTCAACCATATTCAAAGCATGCTGGGAACTAACAAGCACCGCCCAGTTTCAGTTAATGCAACACAAATGGATTAAGTAAACTTAAATGTTACATATATTTAAGCAGATTGAACACAATCAAATTAAGTTTGGACAAAAATTTGCAATTGCTTATTTTAAGTGTTTATGTAGTAGTTTGTGTGTAAGCTCATTTTAATTAAGCAATTTGAACAAGCAGCAAAAATCATCGAACTGAGGTCCTTATAACACATCATACAGTAAGGAGATACAAGGAAATGCATAAATATAGAGACATACATATCTATGTATACATAAAACACATCTTCTAAACCCAATGAAATGCTGTGTTTTTGGATAAAAGTGTTTGTGTCCGAAAGCCCGTTCACACAGTGATTAATTTGGACAGACAGCAAACCGGCGAAATGAAGCCACAAAGTGCCTTTTCCCACAAGCCATTTTTGAGACTTTAATTATACGTTTGGTGAGTGTGTCTGAGACTGAAAGAAGTTGCTGTTTTATCATTGTGTCGTGACGGCTGAAGGTCGGTCAGGAGAGGGGAAGGATCTAAGTCGACATGTTTCTGATTATTAAAAGGTGCTGAATGATGAGAACAGGCTGTCTTCGGGGAGAAAACTATATTAGATTCAATCCATCTCAATTTGAATGAGAATTTGGCTCATTTGTGCTCAATGGAAATCTGAGGATGTTCTGGAAACCCTGCGTGTGGCTTTTAAGAGTCATTCATCCTGTGCGAAGAAGATTTTAATTCAGTTTGCCTTTGCATTCAGATCAGATCGATGCTACAGAACATGTAGAGAATCACCTCGGGGAGCCCTGATAAACGGATACCATGTGTCATTATTCATTAGCATCTTAATGCTGGAAAAGAGCCGAGATGTGTGTGTGTTGTGTTCTGATTATCTGTAGGTTTCAGTGTTTTCTTTGCCGCCTCATAACAGCAGAATGATGTAATTAATGTAGACATGAAGCTCATTAAACATGACTCCATTGTCCCAGCGCTGCTATAGCAAAGTCTTACCCAGCAAAAGGTTAAGGGCGACAGCGATATGAGCCCGACTGTAATTTACTGCGCGCTAATAGAGAACGTGGAATGTTTTACTCTAGTGGCCGTAAATCTGTATTTACTGAGGGAGTAAATGGAGCAAACCTCGGCTGATTGGGATTGATTGATTTTTTCTGTTCTACAGAATTTGATTCATCAGACTGAGATTGAAGGCCAGTGCTGGAAATCCCTCAGATCAGACTGTGTGTGTTAAATGTGTTATGGTGGGTTAGCAGGTGCATTGTGGGTAATTAAAAGAGCACACCTTAAACAAACGGAGAAGCTTGTAAAATATTGCTGAATGTGCTCTGAGGGACTGTAAGGTTGTTATCAGGAAACGATGTGATAAGTGCGATAAGTTTAAATTGAAGTAAGAATACAAAAATAATAGCTGAAATAATATATATATATATATATATATATATATATATATATATATATATATATATATATATATATATATATATATATATATATATATATATATATATATATATTGCATTTTTTCTCACCAAGGATACAGTAAAATCAGTGAAATATTTTTAGAATTCAAAACAACTGTTTTCTATGTGAATCAAATATAATTATTCCTGTGATTAAAGCTGAATTTTCAGCATCATTACTTCAGTCTTCAGTGTCACATGATCCTATTTTGCGTCACCAAGAATTATTGTTATTAATGGTTATTATTATCAATGTTGAAAAACAGTTGTGCTGCTTCAGATTTTTGTGGAAACTGATACTTTTTTATTTTTCAGGATTCAACATTTACAATTAGCCTATATATATATATATATACACTACTAGGTTAAAAATTTTAAGATCGGTAAGATTTTTTATGTTTTTAAAGACGTCTCTTCTGCTCACCAAGGCTGCAATTTTTTGATAAAAAATACACAAAAACACAGTAATATTGTGAAATATTATGACAATTTAAAATGACTTTTTTATGTTAATATATATTAAAATGTAATTTATTCACTACTGAATACAGCTGAATTTTCAGCATCATTACTCCAGTCTTCAGTGTCACATGATCCTTCACAAATCACTCTAATATGATGATTTTTATGCTCCAAAACATGTATGATTATTATCCATGTTGAAAACAGTTTTTTACATTTTTATTTCAGGATTTCTTTGATGAATAGAAAGTTCAAAAGAACAGCTTTTATCTGAAATGGAAAGCTTTTGTTACATTAAACACTACCCTTTAAAAAGTTTGGGGTCAGTAAGAATTTGTATTTTATTTTTGGGGAAATAAATAAGATAATCAATACTTCTATTCATCAAGGATGAGTTAACATTGATCAAAAGTTACAGTAAAGACATTTATAATGTTAAAAAAGATTCTAATTAAATAAATGCTGTTCTTTTGAACTTTCTATTCATCAAAGAATCCTGAAATAAAAATGTTAAAAAACTGTTTTCAACACTGGATAATAATCATACATGTTTTGGAGCATAAAATCATCATATTAGAGTGATTTGTGAAGGATCATGTGACACTGAAGACTGGAGTAATGATGCTGAAAATTCAGCTTTTTTCAGAGGAATAAATTACATTTTAATATATATTAACATAAAAAAGTCATTTTAAATTGTCATAATATTTCACAATATTACTGTGTTTTTTGTGTATTTTTTATCAAAAAATTGCAGCCTTGGTGAGCAGAAGAAAGCATACAACATAAAAAATCTTACAGATCTTAAACTTTTGACCGGTAGTGTATATATATATATATATATATATATATATATATATATATATGCGATTAATAGATTTGACTGCCTAATATTTTTAAATATCCAATTTAATTTTGAAAACAATTAATTTAGTTGTCGTTATAATATTGCACATATTGTTTGTCTCACAATATAAATATGCAGCTGCCTCTATGTTTTAAGGTGGCCAACATACGCACATATGAAATGAATAGCATTTGGATGAATTGCTAAAATAGTGTCATGTAGGCCACGGTCATATTTGGTGTCGAAATTCCTTCATCAACTCCGAAGGAGGACAATCAGGACAGACAGCTGGTGCTCGATGTTATCTACGGAAAGTGATATGGATTGAAATTTCAGAGTGGCAAAACCCTCGGGCAGAGAGCGAGCCGCGTGTTCATCACAACTCTCTGCCAGAGTGAGTGACGCTCTCTCTGTGTGATGGTTATCGGCGAGGGCTTTTAAAGAGACGGAGATACCGGGTCCTTGTGAGGGATCCCATTACCTGTGGCTCGTAATCCAAACCTCAGCGTACGCTCAAATAAAGCCCTTCAGATCAGGACACCAACCCTTCACCTACAGGAGAAGAGATTACTGTTATTGTGTAGATGACAACTGTTTATCTAGCTAATCTGTCACAGTTAAATCCATAAACTCGTCTTTTTATGTTTCTGAACATGTGAGTGCTGGTTGAGCTTGAAGAACTCACTAGACATGATGCTAAAATGATCATAATTTCCTGAGTAGAAAATCATCATATTAGAGTGATTTCTGAAGGATCATGTGACACTGAAGACTGGAGTAATGATGCTGAAAATTCAACTTTGATCACAGGATATAAATTACAGGTAACAATATATTCACTTTGAAAACAGCTATTTTAATTTGCAATAATATTTCATAATTTCACTGTGCATCTTTGGTGAGCAGAAGAGACTTCTTTAAAAAAATTAGACCCCAAACACAAGAACTTGCCATTGAAAGAAAGAACAAAATCCCAAGATATATTTCTCTCAAAACAAGAAAGTTTTGTTTCATAGATATTTAGATATTTTGTTAACACTTTACAATATAGTTTTATTAGTTAACACACTCTAAAAAATGCTGGGTTGGTCAAATATGGGCAAACCCAGCCATTGGGTTAAAAAAATGTAATTACATTTTTTAACCCAACGTTTGTCCGTATTTTACCTAAATTGGGTTAAAACAACCCAGCATTTTTTTAGAGAAATTCACATCAAAAGTTGTATTTATTAATACTGTAAAATGGACCTAACATCACTCTAAACAATGCTGGGTTTGTCTGAACCCAAATTTGGGTAAAATATGGGCAATGTAAATGAATTTCAAAAGCAATACGTAACTGAACGAAGCCTA
>JAQIUQ010005802.1:12500-65283 GCA_030378365.1 Hybognathus amarus | reverse complement strand
CTTATAACAATCTTAGCATACTGTAAGCCCATAAGGCCTTATAATTTCCACGATCGTGAAATTGCGGAATTCACACTTTGCAGTCACGCCATAAATTAAATAGATTAATCCTTATTAAAGTTACAAAAGTTATTCATTCAAGAGCAGTGAATGATTTTCTCAGATTTTTATGTTATTTGATAACATTTGTCACTGACAACAGCAGGTTTATTAGGCTGCTGTCACTTTGACATGACGCGGGTCTGACGCATCTATTCTCTCAACTCTTTGCATTCATTTAACACTAACTCATTTAAGGCTGGGCTTATGAGGATAGTCGTCAAAACTTACACATTTGTTTAAGATGTTTGTTCCCAGAGAGCCACTTCACAGACTGCACTTTATTGCGCTTGAATGGCTTTTGATAGCACTTGATTGAATGTAGCTTAGCCATATACTGTAGCACAGCCAAAGGATGAGAGAAAAAAACAGATGCTGCGTTAATTGTATTAAATATTTTTTTTAACGTGTTAATTTTGACAAACCTTATATCTGTGTATAACTTAAATAACTTTTCCAAATTAGTATTGTTCAGCTGCGAAGGAAAATATAGAGACTGGACCTCTTGAAACTTTTCAATTGAATGCCCCTGCTTTATATCCTTAACCAATCATCAGTTCCTTCTAAAGGGGCTGAAAGTTAGTCAATTTTTCAGGTCAATTGGTTTAGTCAATGTTAGTCAAAGTTCCCAAGTGTGGTTGTTTTGGGGCTATTAGCAGTCCTTTGTTAAACCCCAGCTTTAATCTCAGTTAGGGGAAACTGCTCATCCAACAATTTCATGATGTGTTTTTATTGTAAGTGCTTAAATGACGGTGATGGTTCAAATGCTATATTTATGGTGGGACTGACCCAGCTAACTCAACCAAACTAGTGTCCAATTCTCAAACCACAGCATTAACGTGCTTCTAAATCAGCTTTCTCTCATGTGTGCGGTCAGCAAATTGGTTTTAAGACTCTGGGAAGTTTAGGCTTCTCGCCCTTCCTTTCCTGCCCACTAATTAGTTTACATATCGGAGTCCTCAGTTCTTGGATAATGGAAAACTGCCTGTTGTGACGTCTGATGACTAACCTGGTGTAATCCTCTCTCACATCCTCAAATCTTTTCCTCTATTCATTAAATAGAAATGGGATCTTGTCTTGTCTGACATGTGTTTAATAAGTTTACTCACTAAAATGATTCCCCTTATTAGCTTTTCTCTCAGGCATTATCCGAGTCAGGTGGTGTTTATATGGAAGTACACCCCCTGAACCTTTTATCGCAAAGTTTCAGCAGGGCATATTTGAACTTTTTTTCATGTTACTCATGTGTGTGTGTTTGTTTGCGCGCAGACGTCTAGCTCAGGAGCAGCCGGAGTTGTTCCTGAAGAAACTTCAGCAGTGTTGTGCTGTCTTTGATTTCATGGACACTCTGTCAGACCTGAAGATGAAAGAATACAAGCGCTCAACCCTCAATGAGCTCGTCGATTATGTCACAGTCAGCCGAGGATACCTCACAGAACAGGCCTACCCAGAGGTCGTCAAAATGGTGAGTGAAGAAGTCACCTGAACATGCATTACTGTATCTATCTGTGGACAGGATTCATAACTTACCTACTTGGTACACTGCCTTCAAAACTTTCATCCACCATAAAAAAAGGATTGGTTTTCTGTGTTTTCGCATCCGTAGCAAGCAGTATGAATTAGGGCTGTAATCATCCAAAGAAATCCTTAGTAGACCAAGGTCTTGTCCTGCGCGACGATTAGTCGACTAAAAAAAATTTGATAGAACAATTCTTTAAACAATTGTCATAGAGCATTTATAAAACAATAACGAAAAACATAGAAAATAAATAAAACTATAATAATAATAATACAATTCTTTGAAAATTAAGTGATTTTTTTAACTGTAAATGAGGAGCTCTGTCCTAGGTCTATAGTGACAGTCACAATCGCGCACCTGATCACACCACACGCTACAAAATAATACAACTGCTATCTGCCACATAATGAAAAATCCTAACAAAAGCTCTCGTTTATACAGGCTGTATTCTTCTTTACTTACAAAGCTATGGGTTAACTTTTGTCCAGCCGATCTGTTAGGCGTTTTAAACAACAGACAAAATAGCCTAAAAAACAATCTGAAATCTAGGCTCTGTTGTATAGCATATCAGTTTAATTTCGTTTTGTTACATTATTTAGGCTACTTTCAAATGAGTCAAGTGTACAAATAAAAACCTATTAAGAAAACAATCTATTGAGTCAGTATGATAAAGCCGTTAAAAGAGCTGCTCACGTCTTTTGCGCGCTCAAGTTCCATTTCAAATAGGCACGCGATGTGCGCGCTCATAATGGAGCAACGCGGTCGCCACCGTCGCCTACCTCCACAAAAATGTAGCCAGACACAAGATTTAGATTTCTTGGACATTCTGTCGACTAAAGTAACGTGAACTGAATGAATACAGCAAAACTACCTACCGGTACAGCGCAGCCAGTAGGTGCGGTTCCCATTTAAAGATAAAGGCTAATTATATTTAGAATACAGTAATAAATAACTGCTTTATAAAGGAATAAATATCAAGGAGTAAATCATTGAAAATGTATTTCTATTGGCAAAAAAAAAAATGCGACTGGTTCGACCAATAAGAATTTCAGTCGACCAAGACGGCATTGACTGATTAGTCGACTAAACGACTAAAGTTGACAGCCCTAGTATGAATGGTGTTTTGACAATTCAGAGCCACCGAATCACTAAATACAAAAATACACATATGAAAATTTGCAAGCATTTCTTATTATTGTCAATGTTAAAAACAGTAGCACTGCTGAATATTTTTGAGGAAACCATAATAAATATTTTTAAATATCTTTTTGGCATGTTTAATCCATTTAATGCATACTTGCTGAAAAATTGATTAATTTCTTTGAAAAAAATCTCACTGACTGAACCTTTGAACGGTACCCCAATTGATACCCCAATAATAGACTGGCATGCAGCAGAATTTCTTCATAAAACATGAAATTTCTCAGAATTTTACATCTGTTCAAAAACTGTAAATTAGGATTATTTTTAAGACATTATACAAGACTCTAAATTATAGTTAAATGATAAAATATAACACAGACAAATACAGGCACGCACTCACACCAGTTTGACTTATACATTACTAACCTGTGCACACTGATTCCCATAAGTTGCACAAAGCCAATCTGATTGGAGCTGTGAGATTTTAAGAAAGCTTGTCTTTTCGTGTGAAATGGGCGTCAGACGCAGAGTTTCCGCTAGAAAAAAAAATGGTTCTGTTCAAAGTGACCGACAGAGTTTTCATTTTATGGACATTTTGATGATATGCCGGTCAAATATCGCTTCATAATTAGTCAAGGTGAGGAAAACTGGAGGCAGGCTATGTAACTTAAAAAAATTACATAATCAGGCCGCATTGAATGCAACATGTTTATTAGCCTTGTTTATAACTCTATATGTTTATAACTTTCAAATATATACGAAAAAAAAACATCAATGCCAATTGTTTTTACTGTGGTTTCACATTCATAATTTAACAAACCAATCCCCCTTCCCCACATAAAATATTTGAATAGTTGCCTATTGTTTTTACTCAAGCGAACTTAATAATACACTCTCAGTATGTATTATTTAGCTGGTAACATTCAAATTGGCCACTGTGAAATGACTCCTTGTCAAATGAACTGGAAGAAAAGAAAATGATAGCCGCGTTCTCCTTTTACCAAAGCGCTCAGGGCAGCTGCGCTCCGGAGGCGTCTGTCGTTGCTAAGCAACCATCAGCTACGTGACCTACGGTGCACTTGGGGCATTCTGAAAAGTTGAGACGTCGGCCGCGTCCTGCTCGCCACAGTATTCTATTCACATAATGTTTGTTACACTATAGCAGTCTTCTTTGTAAACGGCAACATCTCTTACCACTGCTCCATCTGTTTTCCTGAAGCCAAAATACTTCCACACCCATGACTTGATGCCGACTGGAGTGTGAAATTTCACTTTCATTGCCAGCTCGCTCTGAAGTAACGCGTGCAGAGTAGAAGACGATTATGAGGTTCGCGCCATCCGCAGCTTAGGAATAGGTTGTACGCATATGTCGGAGCTGATGCTGAAAATAGATAGCCAGCAAAATAAACACATTAAACGATACTCTTGCAGATCAAATCGTCGGCTGTATAATCGATGGATCGATACGAATCGATTAATATTTACATCCATAGAAAATATGAGTTTAATGAAGTTTATAGTACATCACACAAAAGATGAAGCGTCAGCTTTACTCACTACTCACAGTTTTTTCAATAAACACACTTCCTTTCATGATCATAACATACATAGTGACACTACAACTAACATTAAACAAATACGTATATACACCTTTTCAGTGGGCTCTTAATAAACTGGTTAACTTTATATCCGTAAAATGACTCAATGAGCTGTCATAAGTGCGTGCTCTAACTTTCATTACTGCCGTGATCAGTTACATTAGGCCTATCACTCCTGAGACTATAAGTTGGGTCATGAACAGTTGGTACTGATCCATCCTCGAGTAACAACTGGAGTAAATCTGCTATGTTCATTCTTAAATCCAACAACAAACCACCTCAGTCATTTAAGGAGATATTCTTGTCTACAGCTGCTCCGGCATTGAAACAATGGCGGACCGTGTTTAGCTCACTCAGGGTCTATGTTAAAACCTCTGTGTCTATCAACAGTCGTGGGAGGGGCTTGTGCAAGTCTGTCACATTGCCCCGAATCTGAAAACGGCTTGTTCTGAGACAGTGTTTATGATTTATGGGGATTAAAAAAAGCACTGGATGGATTTTTATCATTATAGGGTGGTTGTGTGCACAAACAGCCAACACACATTTATGTTCAACGCCATGTATATTAATTTTGCATAATAGGTGCCCTTTAAAGGTGCACTGTGTAATTTTTAGCGGCATCTAGTAGTGAGGTTGCGAATTGAAATCAACAGAAGTTACAATGTCCAACAGGAAAAGATGTTGTCGTCTGAGGGTGTACTCACTAGGGCTGTTGGAATGAATTCCGAAATTCAAATATAATTTGAATATTAAAAAAATCAATACTATTCGAATGCTAAAGTTACTATTCCAATATTGCTTTTATATATATTTAAAAATATATATATATACTTCTGAAGTGACCAGGTGAAACGGCCCTTTCTTCTCTCGCTTTCTTGAAAGATCGCCTTCTTATTAACAATAGGAGAGTGCTGGACTAGCTTTCGCGTGGCACATTCGCAAGGTCTCGTTCACTCCCTGTCTGCCATGCACGCGTCGCGCGCTATGTATGTTATGCGCGTATTCCGGGAGATTTTAACTAATTTGCGGCCATCAGGGAGACATTATCATATGCGGGAGACTCCCAGAACTTCGAATGCGATATGACGATCACATCACCTCAGATCTGAGCCCCTATTCATCAAGCCAACGCACCACAATCTACCGCAAATCAGAAAGTGAAAGTAAGTCGCAGACGCTTAACACTACCATCTTCATTAAAAGTAAAGAAATGAATTGATCTCACCAGGACTGGTGCCTAGGGTTAGGTATCGAGAATCGAGTATCGATTGGAACCGGGACTAACTTTTGATTTTGCCGAAATCAGTTCAGAAAGTTAAAATTTCGATTCCTAGTTTCGATATTCACACTCGGTTCGAACCGGAAGAAGAAACCGCTGAACAACACCAACGAAGAAGCGTCTACCGGAAGTGTTGGCATAACCGTGCGAGTCGAACATGAGGAGCTTATGTTGGCGGTCCAAAGTGTGGCTTCGCTTTTCTAAAAATAACGAAATCTCTGCAAAATTCAACATTTGTGACAAAAGGAGTATTTGTGACAGAAGGAGTATTTCCTTCAGAAAGACCGTTGGTTAGCAAGGTTAGCTAAACTTTTTTGACCCTGCCTCTTAAAAGAATCGGAATCGAGAATCGTTAGGAACCGGAATCGAAACAAGGAATCGGAATCGGAATCAGAATCGTTCAAATTCGAACGATACCCAACCCTACTGGTGCTGCTCCCCCTTATTGCTGTCTTTGCTGATTTTGAAATTAGCCGATGATCAAAATGCAGCTCATATCTGTTGCTTTCGAGTGATGTGCACTTCATTAAATCTGTATAGCGCGGGAATTGAAGATCGGATTTATATCTGTTTTGTAAAAACACATGTGACCAGGTGTAAATGGAATCATTTTGATAAATCAGATATCTATCCGATCTGAGAAAGCGCATGAAGTGGCCAGGTGTAAACAGCCCCTAAATATTTTTTGTAGTAATGTTAGATGTCCCTCTAGTGGGCTGAACGTATAACAACAACCACAGGCTATAGTGGTAATGTCGTAAATATTAATAATAGGCTAAATTTGAGCATTTAATATTCGAATATTATTCGAATATTACATAAAATAAGGAATGGAATTCGAATAGTATTATAGAGGAAGATTGACAGCCCTAGTACTCACACTAGCCAGTTTGAACCGTGCCCGAGTGCGTTTGACCAAAGCGCGGTTCGTTTGACTAGTGTGAGTGCTCCGCACCGTGCCCGGGCGTGGCTCGATTGGCCGGCCCTGGCCCGCTTGGAAGAGGTGGGCCAGAGCACGGTTCAGTTGAACTCGGGCGCGGTTCGCATGCAGTGTGAGCGCTAACTGTGCTGGAGCACGGAACAGGGCGCGTGACGTGCAAACCTCCTCATACAAGCAGCACGATTTCGTGAAAATGTGATGGCGACACATCTGTTTAACAACAGGCTGTGAGAGGGCTGTGGACCAAACGACACAAAATTATCCACAAAGAAAGCGATGTACTCTATTGTGTTCAGAGAGCGCCGCTCTTCTTGTTTATCCCGAAACCGTCGCACCATAATGACGTAAGCGTGCTCCGGCACGAATGCTGAAACCAGAGAAAGTCTAATATGACGAGAACTCCCACTCACATTAAACTTCCGGGTTCTGAACTGTTGCAGTTCCAATCTAGTTCCATATGAGGGCGCTCACAGGCGGAGTGCAGAATGAATGGAGGTCTATGGAGCAATACCCCTAAAAATCCACTTTTCTCAGGATAAAATTTTTTGTCTAGTAATTCGAAATGTTGTTTTCGAAAGAAGATGCAAATAAATTACACATTACTAGGTTAGATTTTTTAGAGTCACTTATTTGCTTTAAAAAGTCTTTTAAAAATGTCAATGACGTCATACACCTCGTACGACCAGAGACCTGCTTTACGGCAATCCTCCAGTCAGGTGAGAGAAGCCGCGAAATTTAAAAATACTACTCTTATTGTGTCACGAAATGTAGTTTTAATAGTTTTTCAGTCGACAATGTAGTTGTTTAAAGCTCAAATCTGTGGTTTATTTATAAAGATAGCGTCTATTTAAAAATTTTATCAGACGTTTTCGGAGTGTGACATCCAAGCCATTACCGGCGTCTCAGCGCTCTGCACCCCGCCTGGATCAGCCTTTCCCCGGTTAGTGCTTCTGACGTTTGCCGCTGGTTCTTATGTCTCGAATCGTATCATTTGTTCCCTGGCAAATCGTTTTGGCTGACGGCAAAATGAAGATTCATAACTTTATTGTGGCTATTTTAATGTTGTATCCTGCGGTGTCTGAATGGTTTACTTTATTTCTTGTCTTGTGTAAATCTTCTTATACCTTTTAGGCTACTTATACTGTTATAATGTCTCTTACTGATCAATAAAACTGAAAAATAGACAGGGTTGTGTCATTTATTTTATATAGCTTATATTTTATATAGCCTTTTCATTACTATTTAATTTGCTGTGCTGTTTTTTTATTTTATTGACTACTACTATTACTTCTCACTTTGTTTTTATTATTTGCATTGCACTGTAGTTCGTGTTACCACAGATAATGGATCCATCAGTTAGTTTTCTCTAACATCATAGACAGTAAATGCCGCAATGCCATCAAGCGGTGTCTCTGGTCGTAATCAGTCCTTCACTGACCAATCAGCGTCCATTAGCAGAATGCTAGCGTGTTATGGGCAACAACAACTCAACCTGTAAGAAATCAAAATGACAGAAGTACTCGTTCATTCAACTTTCGACCTATAACCCATGTTGGACTTGCAAAACCTACATTCAAATCTGAGATTTCTCAATGACAATCGGGTGAAAGAGACAAATTTAGCCGTTTAGCCCCATAGACTCCCATTCATTTTGCACTCCGGCTATTGCCCCCAGTGGAACTTTGGTGGAACTACAACCATAAATTCGTTACAATAGGACTTAATAGGGAGTGAACAGGCTTTCCGTGAGACCGGCTTTGCTGAAACCCTATGTGAGTGCAGGCCAGAGGAGGAGTGGGGAGGGGGACAATCGTACTCGGGCCCGGTTCATGGCAACCGTGCTGTAGTGAAGTTTTATTCTTCACGCAACAGACCAGGAGACTCTGAGGTATCTTTAACGCTGAAGTTCTTTATTGCGTCACTGTAGTCATCTCAAGGATAGCTTGATTTAAAAGGACCTTACATTCTAGTTTATACCTTTCAAAGAGGGTGGGATTACATGAAGCTGAGAGACACTGAGACAAAGGAAATGGTAATGTATGTGACCCTGGAGCTCCAAGGCAAATGGTCTCCTAGCAGGTGTTCAAACTTCAAACAGGCATTTTCACACGGTGAGACGAGAAACAGGAAAGGCATAGCTTTCCCGTGTGGTCATAGGACAATCAGGAGGGTCACACTGGGAATTCCTATTTTTTTCAGACTTTCTCCATTTAAAACATTAAATTAACCATGTTAATACAATTTGTAATCTCACAGTGCCTAGTGTGAGTACACCCTGAGACGGCAGCATGACTATTTCAATGTAAAGGGAGCCGCGTGGTGTATGTAGTAGGGGTGTAACGGTACATGTATTCGCATTGAACCGTTTCGGTTCGAGGCTTTCGGTTCGGTACGCATACAAACCGAACGATTGCTTGGACCATTTTTCCTGCCGGCAAAATTCGTGCTGGCGCGGCCAACACAACGTTGCGCAACATCAAATGGCAAGCGTAATGAAAGCAGAACGAAATTGTGCTACTCATTATGTGCTTCACGGATCGCTTATCAGTTCGAACCAGCAACCTCTGTGCAGCGCGAGCTCGATCAAGCAACACTGTTACCACACAGCGCTAAGAGATCCGGTAAAGAAAACATTTGAATTCGCCACTGAGGTAATAAAATCGCTGCGACCTGCGAGATCTACTGAGATGCATTCACATTTCTCCGTTATTAACCGTAGATCTCTATTACATCAAACAGCGCTGTCATGGAAACCAGGAGAAACATTGTGCCGTGAATGAACTAGTAGCTAATACTTTACGTCCACAGACCAGCAACATTCACTATGGATTTAATATAGTAACACTAACTGGAACCAGTTTGACTGGAATGGTGAAATGCTTTCAAGTACTTCACATCTTTTTCCAGCACTTCAAAATTCAAATATTTTATAAATAAATATTTAAATGTTATTTTTAATGTGATGACCAAAACATTATTTGTTCATCCTTCAAAGATGACCTCCATTTATAAACCTGAACGTTTCAAGATCTAGGAAAACTCACACTTATTTAAAAATATTTTTTTTAAATTTCTCTAGCATTTCTTTCTTTTTGCTGTATCGAAAACGTACCGAACCGCGACTTTAAAACAAAAATAAAAAATGTTGTGTACCGTTACACCCCTAGTATGTAGATAGAAATGGCTCATTCTAAGGTAATAAAAACATATTGGTTCATTATGTAAGGTCTTTATACACCACTCAAAACATAGTTTATGTATATGATATTGCATTTCGGTCAACAGATCTTCCTAAATATTACACAAATTTACCTTTGAGTTAAGTTTTTCCATGTCTCATGTTTATGTTGCATCTCTCTCTTTCTCAGGTGTCCTATAATATATTCCGAACTCTTCCGCCCAGTGACAGTAATGAGTTTGACCCAGAGGAGGATGAACCCACTCTAGAGGCCTCGTGGCCACATTTACAGGTGTGTGTGTGGATGTGGTGGAGGTTCTTGAGAATACTGTTGTGTACTTTGGTCCCTTTCTCCTTGTGTAGAGCTCCTGTCTGTTTTATTTGTTTCAGCATATTTGTCTGTGTATTTTTGAGGGTTTGTACACACACTCTGACCCTCTGTGTGTGTGTGTACTCACTGTATGCTTCCAGGACTCCTTTAGAAATGAGATGCATATCTCAAGGAGAATCTTCCTGGTAAAACTTTTCTCTATCATATCGTTATTAATCCCTGCTTCCTCATCTGGAAAAAAAAATCCAATATTGAAAGTCACATTCCCAGATTTGCTTCTTGTCTTTTTTTTCTTCCAACCTCTTATAATGGCAAAGACCACTGGTGGCAGTAGCAGTGTGTCCTGTGACTGTGTAACCTCAGTCGAACCATAACCTTTGACCTTTCATTTTCTCTGCGTTTCTCTGCATGCATGCTGAGTTCAAAGAACTCCCCAAATAACACAAACTCTCTCTCTCTCTCTTTTCTCTTCTCAGCTGGTGTATGAGTTCTTCATTCGCTTTTTGGAGAGTCAGGAGTTTCAACCCAGCATTGCCAAAAAGTACATAGACCAGAAATTTGTCTTACAGGTGAGAATGTTATTTTTTTAAATAATCCTCAAATCTCCTCAAATCCTTTTTACTCAGTAACATTTGATCATAATTTTTCATCCATTTGTTGTCCTGTCAGCTGCTGGAGTTGTTTGACAGCGAGGACCTCGCGGAGAGAGATTACCTGAAGACAGTCTTACACAGAATCTACGGAAAATTCCTGGGACTGAGAGCTTTTATACGAAAACAAATTAATAATATTTTTCTACGGTGAGGGATCTAATATGACAATTGACATTTAATATTTGCACATGCAGGAATGAAGCGCAACCATTTATCTCTGTTTCTCTCATTCATAGTTTTGTTTATGAAACTGAGCACTTCAATGGAGTCGCAGAATTGTTGGAGATTTTGGGCAGGTGAGTTGTACCTCTTTTGTACTTTTTCAGTCACAATATAAAAGTAGTTACAGATCATTTCTTCTGTATCGTTAAATGGACTATTGAAAAAGAAACCATGTAAGGCTATCCATCTATTCATCGGTTGTTAATTGGCTGGAGGCAGATTGGAATGTAAGCTTGCAGTCAGTAAAAGAGTAGGGCTGTAGTCAAGACCACCTTTGTCAAGTCCAAGACCAGGGACTCATTCGAGTCCAAGTCAAGACCGAGTCTCAAAGGTTCGAGTCCTAAGTCAAGACCAAGTCTCAAAAAGGTTTGAGTCCTGAAGTTCAAGACTCGAGTCCAAAGGTCTCGAGTCCGAGTACAGACTCGAGTCCAGGACAGGGAAAAACACCCAGTAACTATAGTAACAGCATGAGAAAACGCGCCCCGTTGTAGTGAGCACTTGGTCGGTAAATTTTGGCAATTGGCGAGACCAGTGGACAAGACCGAGACAAGTCGAATACCAGCGAGTTCGAGACCATAGAAAATCGGACTTCGAGTCCGGACTCCAAGTTCCAAGACTCGGTCTCGAGGACCGGACTCGAGTACTACAGCCCTGGTAGAGAGTATGTGCGTTACACCCATTGAGTGGCAAAAGACTGAGTGGCAGCATTGGTTTTCAGACTGAATGCCACGTGAACATAGCCTGGACTTGTGTGAACCGAACCAGGAAAAAACAACTCTGCACTCAATTGGATAGTCCGGTAGACCTACAACCAATCAGAGCAACGCAGTAAGTCGACTCCTTTGCATAGCGCAGTTTTCAACTACAGAACTTACTTATTCTAGAAGTTAAATAACGAGTGTTGCTTCTTTTACTTACTTCTCCATGAGTGCGACCAAAGGAGAAACCACAACGACCACAGGCTTTTCATTACGTCCCATCTTCTTAGCGACCCGTCAGAGCCAGCTGATAAGTTACACTTTTCCCGAATCATGTGGGAAGGACGGCAAACATATCTTTCCGATCAACAAATGCCTTAATTGCAGTTCTCTGTTTGTCTATTAAAATGAAATGCGCTGACGATTCATTTCACAACAGACGCGACAGCTGCAGTCATCTCTGAGGGAAACGGTAGACGTGATGGTTACTTGCAGATCAATCTGTCCATCATTGTATAAAGCCCCGCCCTGGCAATTTGATTTGCCCGACGTCTGTTGCCAGATCATAATTACTCCTCAATGGATTCGAGTCCAGACCGAACTTCCAGTCCAAAATGTTGCGGAGTTTGGGCTGGCATCCAGGCTAACGTGAACACACAGTGCACAACTAAATGGGAAAGAGCCTGCAGATTGACTGTATAAATACACACAAGAGATCTGACAAGAGATCTTGGGTATATTTTTACAGACTTCCGAAAGCTACAGAAAAGAGAAGCAAAAGGATCGCTGCAATTTATAGAAACATCTGGACTCCAGACAGCGAAAGCTGAATTTACAGTTATCATTTTGTGTCAATAAGCTGAATTTTGGGTTAAAATCATAGCCTATATATTGTATTGACAATTCAACAATTAAACATTTGCCACGATATTAACATGATTCCTGGCTGCTTGTCAATATCCATTGATCCCTGGATCTTTGGTTAGTTAAAGAGCACTATATCGAGTCCAACCTTAAGATTAAATTGATAATTGCAGTTTCCCCTATTAAATCCAGTCAGGCTGCAGCTCTTTTGCCACTCAGTCAGGCTGAGGGGACATGTTCCGGTAGGAAAGTGACATCAATGCATAACCTCTAGCTATAAGAGAGGGGCAGGATTTAAGCAAATGATTGGAGAAATCTGCCATATTAAAGTATGATATATTACTTCGGCCCAGTTGTTCAAAAAGTTTAATCTGGATCAGATTTATCAAGATCTTGGAAATTCAATGTTTTGATATCCAGGATCAAGTGATGCATCTTATTTTTGTGCTGTTTTTTCAAAGCAAGATAGGATTGGATCATGCTGCTGATCCAGATGCACAAATTTTCAGGTTACCAAATCTAGATTAGCAGTGCTCCAAACACATTCTACAAAAGAAAGAATACAACATAAACAAACATCCTTGTCCATTTAAATTTTCTTTTAACAATCAGACCTTTATGGAGGCACAAATGGGAGATGTTGGGGCAAAATATATATGACGTGGGAGAAAATTATTTATTTTAATGCTTCAGCAGTCTCCTACTTGGGGAGCACAAAACATTTGCGTGAGAATGCTAACACCGTCTTCACATTTGGCAGTTGAAATCAGCTCCGACAATACGCCCCCAACGGACGTCGTACTACACAGTGAAAACCGTCGGAAGCGGGTAGAACAAAAATGGCGGAGAGATTAGAAAAGTCTGATTCTGTCAGTTCTGAATGATCTCTCTGTGAGGCTTGTAGAGATATTAATATGGAGGCTGCTGCGTGAGGAAAGTTGCTCAGGACATTGACATGTCAGATCGGCTAAAAAAAGTGCTCGAGTAGTGGTATGTCAATGTAGTTCAATGTCTGCCTACAATTTATTTGCTTTAACTGCCTTAATAACGTTAGAAAGTCATGAAAATAGAAAAAATGAAATGACAACTTATCGTTATAAAATCATTATTTTATTAAAAGTTAAGAATTCAGGTTTGTTTATCAGTACCAACTTCCGCTGGAATTGTCGGATAGGAACCGTCCGTAGCTTTTCGTGAGAGTTAAATTTTTTTAACGCATGCGTTTCGGACCCATTCGCATGCGGCCTACGAATCTCCATAGGAAATGAATGACTTCCAGTCGTTTCGTAGCCGTATCGGAGCTGGTTTCAACTGCCAGTGAGGTGGCGTAAAGCTTTAAAATATATTTTTTTTCCATCTCAAGAGTTCCCATGACCCACATAACAAAAACAAGCAAATAAATAGTCAATACGGGATGCAATTGTTTTAGTGATTTAAAAAAACTTTATTGTTTTTGATAATGACAGCTGTTTTGTGGATTATTTTATGGTTTCTTTTTTACTTTACTGTTTACTGAAAAGCTTAATAGGTAGCCTAATGTGTACTTCTAATTTATTACTTAAACTGTTAAACTAATCAAAAGCTAAATTAAAATAGAAATTTGTGTATAAAATTACATAATATAACCAGTTTAAAGTCTTATTACATCTTTGTTCCCAAAATCATTTCTTTTTTATATTTTTTTATTTTTATTTTTTTTTATAAGATTGGATTTTGTGCTCTAATCTGATTTCCTGAGTCCTTTTTGTCCTTTGTCTTCAACCTATTTTCAAGTTTTGATCCAATCGGTTAGATGAAATCCGATCTGAATATTGATTAAAAATATGGCCGAAACCTTTTTTAAGATCAGTAAGAAAGCATTTTAAGTATTTAGTTTTATTTTCCATTGTTTTGTATGCAATATCAGTCACTTAACAAAATAATTGCAGTTAACTAACTGCTGTATTTTTTTTCCTTTTCCTAAAATTTTTCCTTTTACGTGAGATGCAAGTAATTCTTGATCACCTAATTATGTAAATATTAGAGGGATGGTTCGTCTGAAAATAAAGTATTTTATTTACTGTTTATTTACATGTTATTGTAAAACCACATGACAAGCAGAAGTTTCCATACAGTAAAATCATACAGTCTCCAGGGGCTCCATAAAGATAGTCCATACTCATGTGATTGTTCTAAGTCTTGGCCAGACAAAAGCTTTTTGTGAGGAAAAGGCTGTAATTAAATTGTTATTCACGAAAGATCTTGACATCCGCTGCAGCTTTTGTCAAACTTGAGAACTAAAAGGTTATAGGAATTTTCCTCTATGTGCTGACTGTAGGGGTAAATTCAGGGTTACCCAATCAGAACTCTGTCAGTGAAAGTTGTGTTTGTCTCCTGTCAGCATCATCAATGGCTTTGCTCTCTGCCGCTGAAGGCCGAGCACAAACAGTTTTTGGTGAAAGTTTTGATTCCTCTTCACACCGTCAGGAGCCTCTCGCTTTTTCACGCACAGGTACCAGTGCCCATGCTTTTTAAAACATTCAGATGAGTTTACTTCCTGCAGTCTTGATCCTGTCAATTAAATGATTGTTGTTTTCACAGCTGGCGTATTGTATTGTACAGTTCCTAGAGAAAGACCCGGCGTTAACAGAACCAGTAAGTGCAGTAAACGTACAAAGCCTTTCCCTGATCATCTCTCTTTTATTAAACCAGTCTCATGTTTTCCTCTCCTTTTAACAGGTTATCAGAGGTCTGCTGAAATTCTGGCCTAAAACTTGCAGTCAGAAAGAGGTGAGCTGAATAGAGCTAATTCACAGCAAGAGGTTGATCGGTCATGATTTCAGGACAGTAGAAGTGTTGATGACGATTTAGGATTCATTCACTGTTTTTCTTCATACACTGCTCTGATTGTGTGCATTGATGTGTGTGTAGGTCATGTACCTAGGAGAGTTGGAGGAGATTCTGGATGTGATTGAGCCCACGCAGTTTGTGAAGATCCAGGAGCCTCTTTTCAAAACAGATCTCTAGATGTGTCTCCAGCCCTCATTTTCAGGTTTGCACAAACCCACTCTTGTCCAAGACTGAATTAGTCTTACACTGCTTGCCGAATTAGTTTTATTGTCTTATGATATTTCACAACAAATTAGTTTTCACTACAATTTTACCAGGTTTTCTTATGGAGCTGACTGCATCAAAATGCTTATAAATGCATGTTGCAATCGCTTGCATCAAGATGCTAAATAAATACTACATCATGTTATGGGCTTAGACTCCATGTGTTTCTATGTGTGTCCAGGTGGCTGAGAGAGCTCTGTACTACTGGAATAATGAGTACATCATGAGTCTGATTGAGGAAACTCCAACGTGATTCTTCCCATAATGTTCACAAGTCTGTACCGGATCTCCAAAGAACACTGGAACCCGTGAGTCAAAGCCACACTCTTCTGATGTTATTGAACACCAACACTGGCAGTCTGTGAGACTTTCAAGAGTTCATTGGAGCTCTCTTGTCCTAATCACATTCTCTGCTTTTTACTTATTTTCCAAACTCTCTCTGGACACTATTGGGAAACCCATAAAAATGTATTTAATTAATAGAATAATTATTAACTGATTCAAATTAAATTAATAATAATAAATAAAAAAGTAGATATTGGGATGTTGCTTATGTGGATGCTTAATTTTTTATTTATTTTTTCGTTTTTTAATGTGAAAGTGGCTATGTTCACTACTAGGGCCCTATCACTTTTCGTGATCATGGAATTGCGGCGGAAGCGCAGAATTGGCCAATTAACGCTGGAATCTGAGTATTAACGTGGACTTTTGTGGATTTTTACATATTTGGTTTGAAATTCTGTTTTTGTGTGGGGAAAACGATGTCCTGGTGAAAACTGTAGACTCGAGAGAAGCAAATCTGCCCGACTCAACCCCCCCAAACCGTAATTTCAGCTCAAATGATGAAATCAAAACAATGAAAGCATGGCGAAGCGGCTCTCCACTCCTCTTCTTTCGTCGGCAAACTCAACGTTATAACCCATCAGTGCCGAGCTGAGAAGTTCACCGTCACTTACTGAGACTGCAACTAATTCGCCGCCACATACTGTGTTTCGTTTTATAACACAATTAAAAACACGCAGGGTTTTCTTTCAGTTGTATTTCCCCGCTCTCTCCATCTCTGTCTCAATCAGGCCTCTCTCGTCTCTCTCTCTCTCTCTCTCACACACACACAACGTGCACACCGCATCTGTCTGAGGCACCGGACTGGACAAAAGCGAAGCGAACTCCGTGAGCGACAGAGTATGACTTCATTTGAACTTATATAAACTAATATAATTTATATTACTGGACAGTTTAAAGCTCATAACCATATTTTGTTGTTACTTGAAGAGTGCAGTGTTATGTTGCATCATGCAGTATTTGTCCTGAAAAGGCTGCTGAGAAAATGTCTGTATTACCCACAGGTATTACCTCAATAAATGTATGGTCATTCCTAATTTATTTGTATTTGTTAATACATTTTAATCATTAACTTTGAAAGCACACTCTTTTTACAACTAAAATAACAGTCAAGGGTAAAAAAAAAAAACGAATTCCCAAAAATTAAAACGGAATTTGGGAAAAAATAAAACGGAATTTATTTGGGAAAACATAAAACGGATTTCATAGGGCCCTACACTATTGTATGGAAGCTTATTTCCACCTAAATAAAGAAGAATTGCGACTTTTTCTCAAATTCTTTTAGACTTTTTTTTCCTCACATTGAGTGTTTACATCTTTCCCAATTCTGACTCATTCTTTTCTTTTTCTTTTCAGAATTGCGAGTTGTAGTAAGAATTGCGATATAAAGTTGCAATTGCGTGTTATAAAGTCAGAATTGTGAGAAAGAAACTCACAATTGTGAGAAAAAAAAGTCAGAATTGTGAGTTTATTTCTTGCAATTCTTACTTTATAATTGGTGCAATTGCAACTTCTATATCACGCAATTCTGACTTTAACTCGCAAATGTGAGAGTCAGAATTGCGAGATGTAAACCCACAATTGTAAGATGAAAAAGTCGCAATTATCTTTTAAATGTTTTTTTCTGTGGCGGAAACAAGCTTCCATACTACTGTTCACTACTAGCTGGGTTTTCCCCATGCTGCCTTGCAGCAGCGCAATTTTATTCACGCTGCTAGGCAGCCTGAACACCATGAACCAAATTTTTGCCTGAGATTGGGAACCAATCCTAGAACAGGGAGGGAGCAGCAAGACGATGATGACATATATGTGACACACCGAAGCAGTTTGTTTATATCTATGGATCCATCTTGGCAGCGGATGCAAAGTGACCTTTTGATATAGCCTTTGTGTACACTTTTAAATCTCTCACCCATCGTCTTCTTCCTCGTCTAATTTTCTGTCGCTCTGCATGTGTCATCTGGTATCATTGATTGAACCGATTGGCTATGAGCTACGTACAGGCGCATTTGATAGACATTCATAGCACCCAATAATACAGCTCTGGGCATTCGTAAACCACGCCTCATATACGAGATTTTTTTTTTTAAAGAAAATAATACTTTTATTTAGCAAGAATACATTGTTGATCATAAGTCACAGTAAAGCCTGTTTACAAAAAATATCTGTTGAAAAATAATTACTTTTGAATTTTCAATTCATCATAGAATCCTGAAAAAGCTTTAAGGGTCATGTGACTCTGAAGACTGGAGTAATGGCTGCTGAAAACGTAGCTTTACCAACACAGAATTTAAAATATAGTAAAGCATAGAAAAACTGTAGCCTGGCATGCCAGACCTACATCAAGATGTTAGGTCTGGGAACTCATCATTGACAGGGCTCAATCCGAGGGGCGGGATAAACGGTTGTCTTTCAAATTCTCTTGCACGCAATTGGAGTAGCGTGAAAGCCAATCAGAGCAACGAAGAAGGTGACGTTCTCAGCGGAGCAAGTTGATATATTATTAAACTTTTACCATATCCAGTCCATAGCTGTCAACATTAAACACTGAAAATAAGGGAGATTTCCCTGAATCCATCCCCAAAATAAGAGATTTTTTTTTTGTTTTACACGACTAACAAACTTTAAAAAATAAAACACTAATCATTAAAAGTCTAAAGAGTTTATAACTAGCCTACATATGTGTGAGAGAAAGAAAAGAAAGAGTGTGTGTGTGTGTTTATGAGAGAGAAAGAGACAGTGTGACATTAAAAAAATAATATCAGCTTATGAGGGAAACGTAGGCGGAGTAGTGGTGCTTCGGAGTGGTGGAGATGATTCGGGAGAGGTCCGTGCACCTTTACCAATCAGAGTGCGCGCTGACATGGAGTAAAGCCTTTATACTCGACGCGCAGTGTTGGGGAAGCTACTCTGAAACTGTAGTTTGACAAGCTACAAGCTACTCGTAAGTTAAAGTAGTTTAACTACAGTCAAGCTACCCGTTTAGAAAAGTAGTTAGCTACACTACAAGTTACTATCAAAAAGTAGCTAACTACATTGAAACTACTTTTTTTTTAACAACGTATATTATAAAATAACTGAGTAAATTTCTGAGGAATGTTTTAAGTTAAATATTTAGTGTTTAAAACAAGGCAATGCAATTACGATTTCAAAGAGTATTGTTTTATTACACACAACACTCTGACACACAAATATCTCTGACTTGTCAAAATTGCAACAAATAGCCTACAACATTGCAAGAATGAAATATACATCCAACGTAAATTGCATGTAGAACATTTTCTCAAAAATACTGATTGAACTTGGACAAATAAGGCCATGGGTAATTAACGTTAGTTGTTTCTCCATCCTCCAAATCTGCAGTCACGCTCTTGCTATATAATCATAATATGGGTGTGTCCCCACTTCTGTACGTCAGTGAACCGTTCGCCGCAAGATGCGTGTTTAAACAACAGGTGGCGGTAATGGCGAAAAATTTAGTTTGTAATCTAACAAGAAGAATATCCTTGCATCGCGCTGATTCTCGCAGGCTCGACAATGTAGCAATGTAGCTTTTGCTCGCGCTACACCGCTACTTGCTGCAAAAAGTAGTTAGCTACTGGAAAAGCTACACTGTTTAAAAAGCAACTGAGCAACTGCCAAGCTACTGAAAAATGTAGTTAAGTTAGTAGCTACGCTACTTGTAGTTAACTACTCCCCAACACTGTCGACGCGACAGCACGAGCGCGTCAAAAATGACAAGTTGATCGTTTCGCCACAGCTTGTTTAACAGCGCACGAGGCGCCGCATCCAAGGATGAACGATTTCAAACCAAATATGTCCGAGCTGGCTCTGACTGTCGCAACTCTGTCGTCATTATGTTAAGCCCGCCCGCCGACTCTATACACGATGTGATTGGCCCTTCCAGAGTTGGGTTTTTTCCAGCTAAAACGTCTATGGAGAGTTGCTGAGACCACACTTTGCTGCAAATAATTTTTGCCGCTAGGGTGCGTCTAGATTTCTAGGCTAGAAAATGTTTTATTTTAAATTGTATTTTGAGTAATTGTATTACGTTGAGCAAACTTTTGAACAGTAGTGTACACTCACAAAACTGTCATCACTGTCCAGCATTAATTTGATATTGCCATCTGCTGGAGTAAACATGTCCTGTCCTTCCATTTCCAGTGTAACAAGTGCTTTAAGTGGGCTAATTATTTCTCTTTCTCCACTTTAAGGGCCATAGTAGCTTTAGTCTATAATGTTCTAAAGTCCTTCATGGAAATGAACAGCACTTTGTTTGATGAACTCACGTCCACTTACAAGCTCAGATACGTCAGTAGGTGAGCAGTTTTTTCCGATTCTTTACTCTCTGGTTTGCGTGCTGCTTATCCATGTGGTGTTAAACATACCTCCTCACCTTTATTTTCATTATTTGTCATTCCTCAGAGAGAAGAAGAAAGAGAAGGAGAGAGAAGAGCTGTGGAAGAGGTTGGAGGATCTGGAGTTGAAGAGAAGCCTCCAGAGTGACGGAATTATTCCCACTTAATGACGCGCCTCCTGGCACCGCTTTTCCCAACGCCTCCACCACTCGCTCTGGAACGTTGGCCACTTTTTTTTTTTTTTCCTTTTCTGTATTTGTGCGACTTACTTTACCGTAGATTCACCTCGTCAGTCTCATTATTTCAAAAGCACTGTAAATAACTTCATTTTATCCTCTTTTTTCCCCCTTAAAAATATTATGCCGATAAAGAACGTGACTAGAAAAGTAAGTTAAAAAAGAAAAATAAGCAAAGAAGAAAAAAAAGAGAAACCCGCACTGGACTTGGAAGGACTTTGAATAGACAGTAGGACTGAAATGAACGACTGCTGTTAAGAAAAACAAACAAACGGAGAATCTCAACCTACCAATCTGACTCTACCTCCGCCCATCCCCCTACTGAACAACACCAGCCCAATCTCTCTCTTTCCTCACTTCCTGCCCCCTCTCTGCATCCCACACTCGCCCACTTTTTTTTGCTCTCTGAATTGGATTAAACATTCGCCACCTGAGTGTCCTGAATATTTGAAAGCAAAAATAAACTCTGTTTATCCATTAAAATCTGGATAAATGCAGCAGGTCTGGATTGTAGACTTCTCCAAAGGGAACGCAAAGGACACTATGCAGTAACCAGCAGAGAAGAGGAAGTGGACACAGAATCATGAATACACACCAGCTCATTCCCTCCCTCGACCTTTCGTTCTTTTCTGCTCCAACGTGCCGCCCGGTACACTCGCTCGGGCTCTTTAGCACCAGTCCGGTACTGGTACCAGTGAATGAGAGACACACACATCTGAGGTGGTGTCTAGAATTCCAGCCGCAAAACCAGAGAAGCTTGTCACGAGAAATGGAACTGCACGTTCACACACACATTCTGCATTCGAGTGTGTGAGGGAGTTTCTTACAGTGTTAAGTACCTGTATACTGTATCTGAATGCAGTACTTTGTATACTCTGTATCTAGTAGAACCTTTAGTGTATTTTTTGTTTAGGAGAATCCAGTATATGATGAGGAAAGATTGAACACAACCTCTTGGGATTTATCTTTTCGTTCTTTCTTTCTTGGGTTTCACTTCTAATTTGTTTTGGGGTTAGTTTTTCTGTCTGGAATTGTTTTTTTTTTTTTTTTTTTTTTTTTTTTTTTTTTTGACCAAGTGGAATTTGTTCTCTCTTCCTTTTTTTACTTAGTTGCTGATTGGGGGGAGTGAGAGGGGGGTTGTGGGAGGACTGATGCTGTGGTGAGCATTGTCAGAATTGAACCTGTGCTTTAGAAAGCCCCAGACATCAAACAATTACAAAAGTTAAAAAGGGTCGGAGAAATACAAATGTTTAATTATTTTAAAAAAATAAAGAGATATTAAATTAAACCTGTTTTGTGATAAAGATGAAATGCACATTTGCTTTTTTTGTGGCGTGTGTGAGCGGATGGAAGCGTAAATGGGAAAAACACTTTTTACTGTTGGGCATTATTACTGGTTGGAAATGGAGAAATGTTTCTTGTTTTCGCGATCTTTGGTTCTGTTGTAACTGTTCTTACATAAGTTCTTTTTCGATTATCTTTTCAATGAATTGGTTGAATCTGTTCACAAAACCTAAATGTGTTGCGTCTCCCAAAAAAAGCGGCAAACATCTGTGGTTTTAAGTTCTGTTGAACTGTGTTTTGGTAATCAAAGAAGCTTGTGGTTTGGGAAAAATGCACATTGAATGATTAGTTTACTAACTGAATTGAATCAGAAATGCAATGGCAGCAATGAATCGTGTCACTCATTGTCGCACAAATGACTCATGAACTGGTTCTTGTAATAAATTCATCAAAAGACTCAAGAATCATTGTTGAACTTGAGTTATTGAGTCAAATGAATCAGAACGCTTTTTTAAATACTCTAGCTAGTCATACCGCTGCACTGAGTTGTACAAATTGTCAAACGAATGACTCTCTTGAGAAGGTTCTTCTAATGAATTCATCAAAAAGACAAGCATCATTGGTGTGTTATGGGTTTAAAAACAGTCAGTGGTGCGTTTCCCACAGTTCTGTAGTTATCCAACACAGTTCAGCAGAACTATAGACAATAGTTAGCTGAACGAATGCTTTTGGGAAACGCACCCTTAAATCGATTCTTTACACAATCAACCACATTATATTTTAAATATTTTGTCAACTTGATACTGCTACTGTTCACTTGTAAGAATATAATTTAAATTGTTGTTATCTTTTTTTAAACACCTGGCCACTATGAGTATAATTTTATTGCATAATCTTTGTAATAAATATGAGTATTTTCATTTTTAGGTGACCCATTACTATTGAAATTTTTTTATTCGACAGATGTGTATTTTGCTGTGATTTTCTTTCCAGCCCTCTACTTACCAGTACCAAATTCATCCACAAGAGTGCAACAGAGCTCTTGCAGATTTGCAAACCAGCTAATGATACTTTTGCGCATAACTGGATGTTGATCATAAGCGATTTTGTTTTTCCTAATGGTTTGCATGCTAAAGTGTGAGCTTGCAGGATTTTTCCTGAGGGGTTAAAGGATTTAGGGGCTGCTCTGAAATTGGCAGGTAAATATGTACTTAAGACATATGCTGGCTTTATTCTTTCAGTTTGAGCATTAACATGTCAGATACTTGGGAGAGGATAGGAAGGAAGGGCATATTTGGGTGACTACTTGCTTTAATTAACATCAAGCCTGGAAACAAGCATAGTACATTTTAGGGAAAAAGCTACATGTTCTTAGTTATTCACCCAAAATTGAAAATTATTAATTCACTGTAATGCTTTTTTCCAACCTGTAGGCCTACAACTTGATTTCTTCAGTGGATTTTTCTGGATTTCTTGTTTTGCCACTGGTTTGGACCAAATTGAGTTTATCTCATTCTCTCATAAAAAAAAACTTTATTATAATATATACTTGATGAGTATATGTAGGCCTACTTATCAAATGAGTGAATGAACAACAAAATATCATTGACACACTAATGGACTCCTTTTTTGATGCTTTAGTGAACCAGTTCTGAAAGCGGCAATTGGAGAAGAGGATCTCTCACAATAACTAACTCTTTCTTTTCATTTCAGCTCCACTACATTTCTGGACTTAGTTGGTCTCCTAGTCTGGTCCTGATTGTTGGTTTTAGGGGATTTTGGACACTTCCGCTGGGAAATTGCTAAACCTGCTAAACTAATTGGACACTCAGCCATGCTGGAGACCAGTTTAACCCAGCTAAGACCATTAAACTAGCTTTTTTCCCCAACAGGATTTTGATTAGTCTTCTTCACTAACTTAAAAAAGTCTTTACATTTCACCACAGTGAATGTGATGAATAATTCACAGGATTCCTACAGTTTGGAAAAGCATGGAATCTGAATTGAGTAATTTACAGGTCTGGATAAGCATGGGGGAAAAAGTAAACCGTATGGAAAAATTTCTGTCAGCTAGTATCCCTTATTCAGCTTTCTAAAATATTAAATCAAGAATTTCTAAAAATAAATGTATAAGAACAGTGTTTTGATAAGTTTAGTGATTGTCAAACAACTGAATTAATTCAAGGCACACATTTTCATTAAGTGGGTCTCTTGAACAAATGTGCATGATTGTTCTCCCTTTTCTCTGGTTTGCCCGCCCAGAGAATTTTGCTCGCCGCGATGAAAAAAATAGCTAGGAAGTACGAACGTGCGGCGCATGTGCGATTTGGGCATGGTTTGCAAACGAGTGAAGCACGGCAGTTCGGGTGTACAAATTAAGTATTTTTAGTTCCTTCATTCATCTGAGCCTCTGAAGAAACAATGGGTTAATTTTATTTTCTCTGGAAATGTGCCGACACAACCTCCCTGTTTTATATGGTCCAAACATTTCACCGACGACTGTTTGCTCAACTTCGGCCAATACAGAGCTGGCCTTGGTGAACGTCTGAAAATAAATCATCGAGCTACCAATTAAGCAACAATTTCGGATGAGTAGCCTACTTGTTCAATTTATGACAGGTAATCTTTCTCTCTCGCTCAGCCAGTGACTACATCAACGTCACATCGTTTCTTTTAGTAGGATGAAAATTATTTAAAATTGCATGTGAACAAATTATACAGAAAGTGATCTAAGAACGTTCATTCCACACAGCGCGAGTTTATCTGGACTTAAAGAGTAACTAAACACTTAACCAACTTTTTTTAGTAAATGATCTGTAAGAATGGAGCTTCATAAATGCTGTTCATTGATTCGAGTACATTTTTTGACAATTGGCAATAGTCTTTTAATTTTCAAATATATGGTGTAAAAACGTCTGAGTGCTGCCCTCTTCAGGTTAAACAGAAAGCTCCTGCAGCAGGGGTACTCTCTGACGTAGCAAACTCTCTGACGCTACTCTGTCACGCCCTTGGTGCGAGCTCACCACGCCCTTGGCAGCCTCTGGTATAAAAGCATCTGGCCAAAACTACTGTAGCGAGTCAGGAGTTGGATTTATGAGTATTGAAAACGATCAGGATAGCATCATGAGAACCCGAACTCGAAAGATGGACTAATCATTTCTCTTTCCGGTGCTGACAGCATAGACTATATGGGACTGACAGGAAGAACGAAGGACTTGGACCCGGTCGAACTCGAGACTTCGAGAGATGAACTAATCTTTATTCTTTCCGGTACTGCTGTGCTATATCGCACGGCCCAGCAAACAACCTATGGTGTCGTTCACACCAGACGCGGAGCGCCGGGCGAGGCTGCAGCCGGCCCGCGCCGTGAAGCACCAGTTTCGGCGTCTAGTCTATTTTTTCCGCGAGCCGTGAGTGATCCGCGTCAATTCCGGAAGGAAGTTACACCAAGACGCACTCTGACCATCCGGTAAATGTAATCAAGATTTTCGTAAGTAGATCACTAGATGTTTTGGAATATTTAACATGACATTTTAATTATATAATGATGAAATGAACGAAATGATTCGATAAAAGATTCGTTCATTTTGCTGAACGAGACTCAAAGATCTGAGTCAGTAAAATGATCCGAACTTCCCACCACTACAGCTGTCAATTAATCCGTCACTGCGGGTCTCATGTGCACGCTCCCCACTCAGCCCCGCCCTTGGCTCATCCCCTCTGTCTCCGCTGGGGTCTGCCCATTTTTTTAGCATTTTTCAAATTTTGCCAGTGGGTTGAGTCAGGCTTTGACCAGGGGTTTAGTTACACTTTAAGTCATAATCAATGACGCACTTTACACTACACAATGAAGGTCTTACATGTATGTTACATCATTGTGTTTGCAACTGCGTTGCAATGATAAGGTCGTCTTTCTCATGATCAACAGACTGTCATCTTCGTGCTCAAATGCTCATCACGGCAACAAGGTGAATGAAATAGATCTAAATACTTTAAAAACTCACGATTTGTTAATCTCAATAGCTGTACTAATAAGAACGTATAATTAAGTATTTCGAGAGAGTTTCACATGTAAATACGAAGCTATTTCATATCCAAGCATGTCAGCCAATCACAGCAGTGGCCAGTTTGACTGAATCCCACAGCAGACACGCCCCTTCAACAGAGCGTTCAAATCAGAGGCTAAAATCAGGCTAGGAAAAATGCCTTTTATTTGTAAATTAAAACTATTGTTGATTTAAAAACATACTAACATTATAAGGGCAACCCAGGAAACATTCTAAAATAACGCCATGTCAGAGGACCTTTAAACTAATGTGTCAGGGGTGAATATGTACAGGTTTTAAAGCAACATCATGGAGCTTTTCCTTGGCTCGCCCTACAGGTTGGAAGTGGAGTTGTCCTCATTAGAGCAATCTTACATAGCGTGGATATACCAGTTAAAGAACTGCGAAGTGGTGGCATGTCACGACTTGATGAACCACTGAAACAATTTTTAAAACATTATTTGAAGGTAAAAAAATCCTACTTAGTATTGGCAAGCTATCTGGTTTAAACCTTATCTGATTTAAGGTTTCTTCGAATCATTTAAGCGCATGTTATTATTATATATTTTTTTTAAGTTTTATGTATATATACATCAGGGGCGTGCGGTGCGTTCAGGGTTGGCAGGTAGGCAGTGCCTCACCAAAGGAAATGTTGACATTACATTTATTAATTCCGAGAGCTTTATTAATTCACCACATTATTAGTTGCGTTTATTTTATTCCAAAAAAAAAAATTTGTAACAAAAAAATGTAGGAATACTTATATAATGTACTCCTTTTGCCATTGTTTGCTCCTAAAAAAACATTGTTTCATGCAGGAAATTTAAGGTCATGGCCATTGAGGCAGAGTTTAGCAGTGCCTCTTTGAACCATAGAACGTAATTTATGTAGATTTGCACATGCGCAGTCAGTTCTCATGTTGTCTTGAATTATCAACATTGAGGCAGAGACCGAGATTGCTTCATATCACGTGATCCACTGGCTCTTACTCAATACGCAATTTCTGACTTTGCTGTGTATGCAGGCAGTGATGTGATGATACCTGATATATGAACTTGGGTTGCTACATTAACTAAATGAATATACAGTGGCTTAACTTTGTTTTAAAAACTGGGTGGGACATGTGTGTATAAATGAATGAATCACATGAATAAATATGAATTATCATGTGTCCATTAATGGTCCAGTGGTAGAACTTTTGCCGAGCATGTCAGAGGTTCTGGATTCTAATCAGCACTCGTATTTTTTAAAAAAAATTTCTCATCAAAACCGAATATGTTCATCAGTGGTTGTAATACGTTGTATTATATTAAGCAGGGATGAAATATATTACGTCGCTGCCCGATGAAACTCACGTATGTCCAAAACGGTTACTTTTCAGGAAGTGAAAAAAAACACGTAAATTCAAAAGCAGCTGAACCGTAGCGTTGTCATGCTTGGCACAACATCATTAAATGTAACCATATTCTTGCCAGTGTCTTGATATAATCCACATTTGACCCAAAATCGAGTTTAAATGGACATACGTGTATATTGTATAGTAACGGTGATTCGATACGCGTTCTTCCGATCATAAATTCGAAAGACCAAATCGCGTTTCATATTGACAAATGAACAGGCTACGCTCAGTTAATCAAATACGCTCAGTTTATTAAATGTCTCTTGCAAACTATGAAGAGACAATGAATCAATACACTGACATAGCGATGCTAGACTGATACTTTATTTACACAATCCTACTGTCGGATATGAGCTGCATTTTATTACAGATGAGCTGCATTTTATTGATCATCAGCTAATTTCAAAATCAAAGACATACATCAATAAGAGAGAGTGGCAACAAGGTAAGATCATTTCGTTTCTTTACTTGAAGATGATTGTGAAGATGATTACGCGTCTGTGACTTACTTTCACTATTATTTGTGATGTTTGCACGTTGGCTCTGATCTGCGGTGATGCGTGTCACAGTAGCGCCGTCATATCCGAACTATAACATGTCATATAGCCTATATAAGACGCTCTCACTTGTTTATTTTTTAGCATTTTTGGGAGGAGTAAAATATAATGTTACATGTGTGGTTTCAACAACCAGATTGCGTTTACACCTAGTAACAGATCCGAACACAATGCGAGTCAGACTACCTCCAGATGGTCAGGCAGATCCGATCACTATCCGATCACAATGTATTTATACCTTGCATTAAAATGCCTTTTGTATTATCTGGATAACTTATCTGGATACAGATCGCATTTTAATACCAGGTGTAGGGGTCTCAGAGACGAGACCGGCGAGATGCCTCCACAGGGCGGGGAGATACCATACCGTCTATGGGAGATACGCTGCGTGATTGACAGCTTTGACAGCAAATGGAAATACGTGGAAATCAGATGACATGATTTCACAACTTTTCATTGGTCATTTAGATAATGTGAATCATGCTGTATACGGAAATGAACCTGGACATTCTATCCGTCAGGTTTGGACATTTGGGTCTGGAATTTTGAAATTGAAAATGTGTAGGAACCCTGAATTCAGATTGTATAAACTAGTTAATGTTTTCTTCCATAGCTGGAAAAGTATAGGGTAACACTATTTCGTTTTGTTGAAAACGATCTTGAAAATGGTTTAAGACTCAGCTGCTTGGGTTTAGTTAAGCAGGTCATTCCATCAGCAGGGAGCAGTCAAGGTAAAGGTCTGTGAAAGTGATTTTGTTCCTCTTTGAGATTGCACCACAAGGCACCATTCACTTGCAGAACGCAAGCTTCTTGAGGGCACATGCATAGGTGCATAGGTCTGAAGCAGTGAGTTTACATATAGGGGTGTAGAGCCAGTGGTTGTTCTGTGTGCAAACATCAGTTTCTTGATTTTGATGCGAGCAGCAACCAGTGCATTTTTATGAGGAGAGGCATGATATCTGTGCTCCCTTCGGCTCGTTAAAGACTCTCGCTGCCGCATTCTGGATCAGTTGTAGAAGTTTGACTACATGCTGGAAGGCCTGCCAAGAGAGCGTCACAATAGTCCAGTCTGGATAGAACAAGCGCTTGGACAAGGAGTTATGTAGCATTCTCTGAAAGGAAGGGCATGATCCGCCTAATGTTGCATAAGGCAAAACTGCAGGACCCGGCAGTTCTAGCAATGTGGTCTGAGAAGTTTAACTGTGGTCGTATTCACAAAGAATTTTATCTTACCACTAGGAGTACTCTTAAATCGCACTAAGGCCCCGTTTACACGAAGGGAAAGGTTCAGCCTCTCATTTACACAAAAAAAAACAGTTTTTATCACAGAAAACGATCATTTCTAAAACGTCGGTCGTGTTGTTGTGTCAACTGGGAGAAACAGGGTTTTAGGTTCTCTCTTGTCGATTCCTGAGGATTCTTATTGGCTTGCATGGCTTTATCCTTCTACTTAAAGACTACTTAAAGCAAGGAAATGTTGCTCCTTTTGAAGTAATGTAGTAGTTGAATGACTGTTCGGGTCGATTATGAACTCGCCAAAATCGAAAAAAGAAGCCCAACTGGACACAGAATCAGTTACTGCTGCTGGCCCAGTTGGTGCTGAAAAAAAAACATAATAAAAGGGAAACTCAGCACTGGGATATCAAGCAAAACTAAGCATGAGACATGGGAGAGGACTGCTTGCTGATCAATGCAGCATTCCCACTTGTGTCGTGGCCCTGGACGACAGCGAGGCGGTATGCAGTGAATGTGATTTCACCAAGTACCAAATGTTCCTGGATCGACATCTTTGTTGATCCTGGATCAACTTTCCAATCAACCAAACAGATTTTAGGGACAAGTTTACAATTTATGTCAAGTTTAGGCTTAGAACCAGAGTGAAGTACTTAAACATCAGTGTTCAACAGTCTTAAACATTCTACCCATTCATTAACCTCTGATTTTAGGAAAAAGTTATGGGTAGGGTTAGGTTTAGGGGTAGGGATTGGGTAAGGACTACATTTTGGGACAGCAATGTTGATCCAGGACCATGTCTTACTTGGCAAAATCATGGTGAGTGGTGGTATTTGGTACAATCCTTTGTGAATAGGTCTTAGTGAGTTAGGAGTCTACTCGACTTATTTTAAGCTGTTCCAGACTTTGGTGCTACTTTTAGGGCTAAATAAAAAAAATAGGAGTCATAAAGTTAGGAGTGACACGCCCATTATTTTGAGGAGTTGCTACTGAATTCGCCAGTTAGGCGTCCCAATAGCTTGATGTTGTGACTTAAAAACCTCAACCCTCCATGACACCCTTAGGGACCTGAGAGACATTGGAGTGTGGTTCCTCAGATGGCTTTTGCATGAGGGCTGACGGGAGGATCTAGTGGCTAACTGTGTCAAAAGCAGCGGACAGATCTCAGCAAGATGAGTACTGAGGATTTGAAAGCTGCTCTTGTCGAACTCAAAGCTTCAATAACCGAAAGAGCAGGGCAGTCTCAGTTGAGTGGCCGCTTTCAAAACCAGACTGGATGTTGTCCAGGAGGTTATTCTGTGTAAGAAAGGTAGAGACTTGGTTCAAATGTTTTAGAATAAATGGGAGTAGGGATACTGGTCTGTAATTTTCTAAAAGTGCTGAATGTAGAGTGGGTTGGATTTAAACTGTGGGGTTATCCAAGCCTGCTTAAATGCTTTGGGAAAAGTACCAGTGTGAAGAAAAGTGTTGAAGATGTGAGTGTGTGTGGGTACAATTGAAGAAGAAATGGCTTGAAGGAGATGAGTGGGGATAGCATCAAGTGGACAGTTAGTAGGGTGATTTGAAAATTGGCGTCTGAAAGCAGAGGAGGGGAGAATGTGTGTGTTTTTAAAGATGTGTGTGTCAATTTGTGGAAAATTGGCCTCTGATGGATAGCCTGACTTCGTCATACTCATTTTCCTATCGGAAGATGAGTCTGAAACCTCTCCGTCTGGATTTCGATTATGAGGCATGTCTTAACCGAACCAGGAAAAAACAACATCTCTGCACTCAATTGGATAGTCGGTAAACCTACAACCAATCAGAGCAACGCAGTAAGTCAGCTACTTTGCATACAGTTGTCAAATACAGAACGTAGCCTAACTTTACTTATTTTAGAAGTTAAATAACGAGTGTTGCTTCTTTTACTTACTCCTTCATGAGTGCGACCAAAGGAGAAACCACAACGACCACAGGCTTCTCATTACGTCCCATCTTCTTAGCGACCGTCAGAGCCAGCTGATAAATGTACACTTTTCCCGAATCATGTGGGACGGCAAAAATATCTTTTCCGATCGACAAATGCCTTGATTGCAGTTTTCTGTTTGTCTATTAAAATTAATGCGCTGTCGATTTATTTCAAAACAGACGCGACAGCGGAATCTATACATCTCAATTCTGACATCTCTACATCTCAAGATGTACATCTCTGAGGGAAACCAGTTAGCGCTCTTTGATAATCGTGATGATTGCGTCCTTGGAAATCACCTGTCCATCATTGTATAAAGCCCGCCCTGGCAATTTGATTGGCGCGAACATTGTTTGCCTGATCATAATTACTCTCAGATGGATTCAGTCCAGATCTGACTTTCTGTCCAAAAAATGTTGTGGGCGGAGTTCGGGCTGGCATCCAGGCTACTCTGATGGTTGTTTTTATGAAGAATGTGGCAAAGTCATCAGCTGTTAGGGTTGATGAACGAGGGAGAGGACGATGATTACGAAGAGAGGAGAAGGTTTTGAAAATCGTGTGAAGAAATCAGAAATTTTTTTAATTTTGTTGTGTGGTACCATGTCATTTTAGTAGTATAGACATTAGCAGAGAATGAAGAGAGGAGAGATTGATGCAAACCAAGGTTCAGTGGGATCTTTAGATTTGTGCCATTTCCTCTTGCAGCCCTGAGTTTAGAACGATGGTCATGGAGAACATCAGATAACCAGGGGACGGAGGGGTTAGCATGAGCTGGCCTAGATCGTTCCTTTGACTTTGGTTCACTCGACGTTGCATCTGTAGCTGATGCTATGGGGACACCCTTCTCCAATAATATTACTGAAGCCGGCTATTATCTTGCAGGCGAGAATTTACGAAAGTTCAAGCTCAAAATAGAGGCACACTCCTCCGCTATTTAAGGCGACGCTGAATAGGGGTTGAACGACCAAATGATCGGTTATATCAATTTGCGCTGCTGGTTTACACATTAATTGTGTAATAAGAACAGCCGGGAATCCGTCATCGATTTCTTGGTTTTGGCCCCACAGGTTAGCCTGACTTCGTCATACTCATATTCTATTGAGAAGATGAGTCTGAGACCGCTCCATTAAGCTTTGATTATGAGGCGTGTCTTAAACGAACCAGGAAAGAAACAACTCTGCACTCAATTGGATCGTCGGTAGACCTATAACCAATCAGAGCAACGCAGTAAGGCAAATACTTTGCATTTCACAGTTGTCAACAGATTTGATAACGTGATGATTACGTCCCTGAAGATCACCTGTCCATCATCGTATAAAGCCCGCCCTGGCGCAAACATTTTTTGCCTGATAATAATTACTCCTCAATGGATTCAGTTCCAGACCCAACTTCCCGACCAAAAAATGTTGTGGGCGGAGTTCGGGCTGGCATCCAGGCTACCCACAGGTAGAATCCTTTGCGGAAAAAGCAATCCAAGACAGCAACATAGTGTCGCCCACATCTGGTACATGTGGATTCCACTATGTTTCTTTCTGGATACCAGGTGTGGTGAGGCACCTATGCATATTGTTATAAATGCTTGCATCTCACCCTATGTACTTCATACACAGCACGTCTTCTTGCCTTAGTGAGGCTGGATGCTTTAAGAGACAGAGCCGGCGGTAGAAGATTAGTCAACAGTGTGGGAAGGAATTTTGCAAGGATATCACATTAAATGGTCAATTAATTCACTTGTAATCTATTGCGCTGACTCATTCTCATTGCCAAACACATGGATAAAACAAAAAATAGCCTAAGCATAAATCTAGAAATCTGAAATCTAAATTTTATAAGATCAAAAGATATTAACCTCATGAGGAAAGGCTCCAGAAGGTCTTGTGGTCTGCTGGTGCTGAATGGTTAACATTGTGGATTGAACTGCTCTAATGGTGGTCCATTGCATTTCAGGAAAACCAGGCTGGACAGTCTCTTTACAGAGAGTTTCTTCAAGTACAGCATCATTCATGCAACTGCAGTGTCCACCAGTAAATGTGAAAGAGTCTTCAATGGTATGGAAAGCTTTAAAAAAAAGGCTTGACGGTAGTTGGGGACCGGATGCCCTCATTCCCTGGACACTATTTTGAATGCTTCACATAAACAAAGCACCTCTGCTTCACCGTGAAGTATGTTCAGAGTTCCCTCAGGCCAAGTGTCCGGTTGAAGAACCTGTAAGTCTGTCATCAGAACTTACCTCTATGTGAGGAGTTTTCTGGGTGCTGACATGAGAGGAATTTGTTGTGGCCGTCCTGAATTTCATATTTTCAACCATGCTGTGAATGCCTTCATTGACCTTAACAATCCAATCTTTTGATTATCATGCAGGGACACACTCTGTAAATATTTCTCCCTTTCAGCTTGTAGAACAGTTTGTGTTTGGGGGCCAGATGTTGAAATCATGGACTCAAACACTTGTATCTGTCAAATCAGCAGCTTCTTTGCTTCAGGCAGTGTGGTTCCTCTCTTTTGGAGCATCCTTGAGAGATCGCTGAGTTCTGTTAGGGCATCAGACATAACTCCATTAAACACAAAGGGCACAGAGGTGAGAACAGTTGAGTTCATTGTATTTTGCTCTCGGTTTAAACCCTAGTCATTAGCAGCACTAGAAAAGTGAGTGAATCACTCTGTAGTTCTCCCAAACAGTCCTCTCACTCTGAACCCACCCAGCCAATTGACAAACCTGGGCCAATGACAAGAACATTTCTCTTTTGTTTTTGCTGAGATGTGATATAAAGTGTTCTGCTATCAAAGAAAATCTGAAAATGATTAAGATCACCTCTTTAAGGACACCTCCAACTGCCATAGCAGTGCTTTTCCACTGCTGGTACGACTTCGGCTCGGCACAGTACGGTTCGGCTCGCTTCGCTTTCCCACTGTGTGGTCACGACTCGGCTTGGCATGGCACGTCTCGGTTCACTTTAGCTCGGTTTTCTTTTCCACTGCAGTTAGTACCGCTTCAAAGAGGGTGGGATTATAGTCTGACCGTTGTAGTTTATCCGCTCCTTGGCAACTAACGAGAGGATTGTCTGCACTTCGTCCACTGACCACGATTCAGCTATTTATTTTTTGAAAGTTTTATTTCTTTCTTTTTTCTTCAAGCAAGTAGTTTTAACAGGTACTACAGCGGTGGCTGTTACTGGCTAATCAAAGAGGGAGTTGATTGCGATTTCCCTTTTTTCATTTTAAATAGTGTGTAATGTTGCTGTTGGTGCATGAACAGTATCTGCAAAGTTGCATCGCTGAAAGTTCAGTGTAAGCAGAGATATCGTCTTTTAAAAATCAGGATAGTATATTGCCTACAAAAATGACTCGATTGGGACTACAGCTGGGTTTTAGACGTCACTAACCCATACATTTGCATCAACCCTCCCTCCGGAATATGCAGAAAAGGGCATGGCCATATTTCTGCGGCTCGTCGAAGTGTGTTATGTTCATCCAGCGGTCAGGTCTTCTGTGTTCAGGCTTCCACAGACGTTGTAGTTTGTAAACAATGGATACAATTTATATTTGATTATGTTCCTGAAAATGACATTGCTCTCTGTGCTGCACATTTACAGAAGACGGCTTCCAGAATCTCCACGAATTCAATGCCGGATTCAACAAGAAACTGTTACTAAAGCATGAAGCAGTTCCAACTTTAAAACCAGAGGCAGCAGTTGTTGGGCCACAACCTGTAAGTAGGCTAAGACTTAATCATTTTAAATGTATTTGCATGTATAATTTCAGACGTAATGTTTTAGTTTTATCAAATGCCAGCGCTGGCTTTATAGCCACTAGGCTACTAGTTATGCTATTTTGTGTCTACGACAAACGCGTAGCAAACATTTTGGACCTGAATTTTGTATATGTACTAATGTTGTAAATGTATTTTTCATGTATATATACTTTATGGCATTATTTTTTTGATTTGATCTAGAAACGTAAACCAGTGCCAATGCTGTTTGTGTATATAGTAGCCAGTTAGTTCAATGCTATTTGTGTAAGACAAATGTGTATAAAAAAAAATAGGAAAAGAACCATTCAGAAATGTTTTGTTAGAGCCGTGTTTAGGGAGAGAGTCTGCTTGACATCGCCGCTTTCTGGGTCTGATTCTGGCTCATACTGATACTGCAGTATTGACACTATTATTTACATTTGACAGGAACACATGCAACTTCGCCCGTAATGGTAATGAGCGTGTGAATTTTCGACAGCAGTGCACATACAATTTAACCAATCCACACTCGGCCCCAAACTAACCAATCTGAGCCCATTGCCTGTTTCTGAGGGAGTGGTTTCATCAGACTCAGAAAGTCAACCGTTCGTTCATATGACAGAGGAGAACGCGCGTGGCTTACAATATAAAGGTGAAATTTATGAAAAATAAGACTTTTTAAAAAAAGAAAAAATGCACCCCTTTAAATCTGGTGGGTTTAATATTCGCAAATACAATGACACTGGTAGTGACTGATTCTGTCTGACTAACCAATCAGTGATCTGCTGTGTGTTTCACTGTCACATTTTAGTATCGGTACGTAGACGTGTAACCTCAACAGAGGTGGAACCATTAAAGCGCCACAGTGTGAGCCAGCACCAAGCCAGTAGCTGTACTGTACCATGCAGTGGAAAATTTCCATTTTGGGTGAAATAACTCTTTAAGGGATAGACATGAGAGCATAGACATATACACCAGACATCATTTAAGCATGCGTCAAATCCGCCGCCATCTTCGAACAGGGGTCTTGTCATAGGAAGTAGCTAGCTATCTCTGCCTTTACTTCTTTGTGTTGACTTGATGTTCACTTTAATGAAATCTCAACTAGGAAGAATGTTTAAAAATAAAATGTAAGTTTTTTTCTGGAATCAATGATAAATACATGTCTATCGTGGGAACAAACCAAAAAAAAAAACGAGAAAATCACATTCATGATGATTCATGGTGATTTTATTTCCGTTAGACCTGACGCTGAATGCATTAAAGTGGAGGGGCTCCCCTGTTCCAAGATGAACGCATTCGCATTCGTTGTAATGAACTGCCGTAGCCAAGGCGACATCTAGTGTATGGGGAATGAGATATCTAGGGACACCTCATTTATGTCATACATATTGAAAACCTATATGCAATATTAAAAAAAAATTATATAGGGCATTTTTATTGAGAACATGTCTGATTAAACCCTTTTTCTCACCTTGTGTTTTGCTGAGGGTCTGCTATTTTAAAAATAATTGTTTTTGAATGAAATATGGCAATGTACAACATGAGATCCACCCACTCCTGTTTCTAAAATAAAATACAGACACAGGCCCACACACACATCCACACTGTCTCTCTTTCTGTCTCCATCTCTTCTTTTTCTGAGACCGTCTTGTCTATTTTTTGTCTTCTTTGTTTCTTTGTTTCTTTGTTTCTTTGTTTCTTTCCTTCCTTCCTTCCTTCCTTCCTTCCTTCCTTCCTTCCTTCCTTCCTTCCTTCCTTCCTTCCTTCCTTCCTTCCTTCCTTCCTTCCTTTCTTTCATCCCTGCATGGCTCACTTTCTGTTGTGATCACAGGCAGAACAAAACCTTCAGTCAAATTATGTGCAACACCGTAGTGATGTTATTTCTTGATAATAACACTGTTTTTAACATGATGTAACACTGCATGAGTCTTGGGCGAAACTTCTGAATGTGCATCCTGTCGACAATCCCTAATTATGTGTCTTGTTATTGGCCGATAACAAAAACGGTCTTCCTACTCTCTCCTGAGCTCATCACCCCTTTATTAGGCTTACATAATCTTAGTGACGAGGATGTGTGTGTGGGGGGTTGTGATTTCTCCATGGAAGAACCCTATAAAACACCATTTCGTAAAGTTTATTAGAAAACGCTAACATGTGTGTTTAGCTTTGGCAGTTGATTCAAAAGGGATGACAAAAGTCACTAACACCTTCTAGTTTTCCCAGGTTTCCCATCCTGGTACTGACCAGACTCAACTCTGATAGCTTTAGTGTGCAATAAATCGTGGGCTAATTTTTGTAGGATCATGACACTCTGAAGACTAGAGTAAATAACAAATGTAGTCAATAGATGGTGTAATCTAGATTACTAATTTTAGCTAATGTATTCTACTTTTGATTACTTATAGAATAATTTTGACCTAACTCGTTTATCACATTGACTTGAATTGGATAATCTGACCATATTGATATAAATTTACAAAGAGAAAGAAAATGTATTCAAATCATTGATATAACAACATGAAGTATTAAATTAGGATTTCTCAAACGTGGGTCATGATTGAACTGTAGGGGGTTCTTGTGTTTAATGAAAAGCTAAGCTTTTTGCGTTTATATGCTATGCACTAAAAAACCCTGGGGTAGGTTTTGGGGGAGGGGGTGGGGAGTTTGTGCGTATCTACACGCCAAAAAGTGCGTATCATATGCATGCGAAAAACGCATGTTGGGAAGCTACTCTGAAACTGTAGTTTGACAAGCTACAAGCTACCCGTTTAGAAAGTAGTTAGCTACACTACAAGTTACTATCAACAAGTAGCTAGCTACATTGAAACTACTTTTGCTTTTTTTGAACAACTTATATTATAAATAACTGAATAAGTGGAATGTCTGAGGAATGTTTTAAGTAAAATATTTAGTGTTTAAAACAAGGCAATGCAATTATGATTTCAAAAGAGTATTGTTTTATTACACACAACACTAAAATATCTCTGACTGTCAAAATTGCAAGAATAGCCTACAACATTGCCAGAACGAAATATACAGCCAACGTAAATTGCAGGTAGAACATTTTCCCAAAAATACTGATTGAACTTGGACAAATGAGGCCATGGGTAATTAACGCTCAGCCGTTTCTCCATCCTCCAAATCTGACGTCACGTCTTGCTATATAATCATAATATGGGTTTGTCAACCCACTTCTGTACGTCAGTGAAACCGTTAGCCGCAAGATGCGTGATTAAACAACAGGTGGCGGTAATGGCAAAAAATGAGTTTGTATTACCCTATCTCACGGACCAATTCGGTACGAATTCGATTCAGAGTGATTAAAAAGTGGCTAATTCGTACTCTATTTGTACAACCTCACTGATACGAATTAGTCCAATTTGTCGAAACCCACGTGATGGTTAGGTTTAGGGGCGGGTTAGGGGTAGGTAATTCGTACTGAATTCATACGAATTGGCCAATTAATGAAAATATGTATCGATTTAGCAAAATCAGTACTAATTTGTACGAGTGAGGTCGTATGAATTTTTACGAATTAGCCACCTCGTAAAATTCGTACGAATTCCCGTGAGATCGCGCTGATTAGCTTTTGCTCGCGCTACACCGCTACTTGCTGGAAAAAGTAGTTAGCTACTGGAAAAGCTACATTGTTTAAAAAGCATCTGAGCTACTGTCAAGCTACTGAAAAATGTAGTTAAGTTAGTAGCTTCGCTACTTGTAGTTAACTACTCCCCAACACTGCGCGTACCATATACACGCACAAAATTGTTTTTGTCGTATAAATGGCACGAGAAATGACATTTGTGCTATAAATACGAACTTTCATGAGATTGCGCTCGTCGACTACTAAGCATCCAGAAACAGAACTATACATTTAATATTTGGGGTTTTGTTTCTTTCTGAAGTCCTGTCACTTAAACAATTATACCGTAGTTACACACCAGTAAAAAGAAAAGAATAAAACAGTTATCTTAATCAGTGATCCATTCGATCTCAAAATGTCTGTATCAAAATGTCTGATGGCACCACGCTGAAGCATTTTAACTGCACTGAAACGCTTTGAAATGTCAGTGGTTATAGATCCGGCTCACTAAACATCTTCAGAAGAACATTAATACTAATTAGATATTCAGAGGTGAATGAAAAGAGGAGATGAGAGAGATGGAGAAACAAAATAGAAGGAAACGTGTTTATGTGGGAAAAGCAAGACTTTAAATAAATCCCATCGACCTGATCTCATTAATTCCAACACATTATAAATAATAAACCAGTATAAACACGTCTAATAACGCAATTCAGCACTAAGGTCTGAAGATGATGTAACTCTGTTATTTAGTTAAGAAATCTTGTGTGCTGTTTGAGTGACAGTCACTGAGAATGGACAACAACAACCTGGGACCTTCAGATACAGATATAATACACTACTGGCATCTGGTGCTCAACTAATGGATTATGACCCAAAAATACAGTCAAACGTTTGGAATAATTAAGATTTTTTAAATGTTTTTGAAAGGACTCTCCAGTGCTGGGTAGTAACTGATTACATTACAAAAACTGATTCCATAAATTAGGTTCTTGAAATTACGTAGATTATAGGCTATTGCATTTGAAAATACTCGTAATCAGAATTTTCTATTGATTGTGTGATTACATTATACTCACAATGACAGTAAATTATTCATAATTCATTGATTCTTCTACTTCATCTTTAAATTTTCGTTTCTATAAAAGTCTACTGTTTAGTTGTTTTATCATGCCTCATGTATCCTTTCTTTTTCCACAGATGAAAGACAATACAGGAAGGAACAACATAGGGGTGAGTAAATGAGTAAACTATCTCTTTAAACACCCTGCATGAACACAAACTGTGATAGACTGTAGCTTGACAGAAACTACTTATCCTCCGTTTCCTGTGGCATCATTATATGAGGCTTCTGCAATATTATCATCACCTGTGCATTGTGGCTGTCCATGAAAAATCTCTTTCCTTACACTTGGACTAATGAGCAGAATAACAGTAAAAAATGATTTGAACTACTGAACTTCTGTGCCTATGAGGCTGGCTCATTGTAATTAGGGAGCATTTGAGACTATTAAACACATTTCAGCCCTGGATAATGCAGGAGTGTTTTAACTAATTTAATGAGGGCCTGACTGAATGTCATATCAAATCAGGATCCCTTTCTCTCAAGAGCTCTTTTCTCCCTCACACTCTCTGCCCCTGTCTTTTTGCAGCTGTGGTCTATTCATTTAGTATAGATGGGACCTGAGGAGGTACTAAAGGTAGCGACATTACTAAATATTTTTATTAGCATGGCAACTTTTTTAAAACAGTGTAGGCTATTGCAGACACAGCGAAACAAACAAATGTATTAATAAACACTCACTCACCTATATTGTCTAATCTTTCCCACAGGAAGCTTAGGCAAATCCGATTCATGTTAATAAATCACGTTTAGAATTGGAAGGTTCAGTCAAAATGCCTACGCTTTTAAAGATGACAATATTATGCCCCTTTTCACAAGATGTAATATTTTATATTCTCAGAATGTGTCTGTAAAATTTCAGCTCAAAATGCCACAGATCATTGATTATAACTTGTCAAATTTGCCCCTTTTTGGATGTGAGCAAAGACGCTGTTTTTGTGTGTGTCCCTTAAATGCAAATGAGCTGCTGCTCCCCGTTTGAAGAGGTCAATCCACAAGCTTGATATTCCTGCAATAATAAAACATGCTAATCTCGTCCACAATTTCAGAAATAACTCCATATTAAAGAATAACCGAGTTCACACCACAACTATAACGATAAAGATATGAGGAACGATATCTTTCGGATCACGATTTTTCCCAGCTGTCCAATGATAATAGACTGACAACCAATCAGAATCCATTCTAATTCAAAGGTCTCGCAGAGACTCGCGCATTTGAAAGATTTTACTTTAAATAAAACATTTACAATTGTTTTGTGAAAGGGGTTTTAATGCATGTTTGGCCTGTGTTTTTCTTTTAAAGGTAAAATTTGAGGTAAAAAAATCCAACAAAAGAGCTACACTCATCAAAAGAATGAGGAAGAAATAAGGGTGATGATGTCATTAAAAAGATGACTAGTTATAGTGCTGCAGAGATATCAACCTGAATTAGCATGCTAAATTACTAGCCACATATGGCGTTATTTTCCTGTCAAATGTTAGAGCGCATTATTGTAGTGCTAAAGTGCATTAATGTAATGCGCGAGCGCGAATCTCTGCTCGCACGCAGGAACTGGGCTCGCGCTCTCAGATACATGCTGCTCTTGTAAGAATTTTCTCTGGGTTCGCTCAGAGAATATGCCTGCACTTAAAACGTGTTCATTGCAATCGCGAATCTTTCCTCTTTGTGCTTAAACTGTGTCTCGTGCGTTTGCGCATGCCTAAGTACTCTTCTCTTCAATTTTCTTTCTCTTTGCTCTTGGCATAAATGCCGTCAAAACGGCAACAACCAAGATCAGACAAGGCTTCAGCGACTGACCAATGAAAACGCGACGTTATACATGGAATGTTATTGGTTGATATTCAACCGCACATGCACTTCAGCTTTAAGTGTATTTCAGCTACTTCAGCTTTTTAAACAAAAATTCTCAACACAACAGAAAATGTACAACACAACTAAATAAAGCCACAAGACAATGGAAATGTTCCTGACTAGAGGGCTCTCGGAGCGCGTAAAGTTAGTTTTCCTTGCCATTGTTCTGTTGAGTCGATCAGTAGTCATATTAATACCACGATTAGTTTTAACAGAATTAAAAATATTACTTCAAAATCTCCTACATGAATTATAGCTGCATATTTATACTGAGAATGCTTTGGGAATGCCACCGTAGGGCTACCAAACAGAGCATGATCCCTAAGGGAATGTCTAGCAAGTCCACTAAGTGGTTAAAACAGTATAATTTATTATAATATAATTTGATAAATAAAAATAAAAACCTTTTGGTGAATTGGTTTCAACGCCGAGAGCCATCTTGGAGCATTTCCACTGTGCTATGACTTTATTGTGTTCTTTATTGTGGCTTTAATAATTTCATTGTGTTGTGGCTTAGTTTCGATGTGTTGTGAATTTATGTTTGCTATTGAATTGTGTTGTGCACTACTGGGCCACCGTACCTACCTTCATCAGAAGGGGAGCAAATCTGATCGGCTTATTTTTAAGTTACTGGGTTGTCATCTTTTCACGTTTTCTAGGTTGGTGCACTAGGAACCCGATTATACCACTTTAAAGTCCCTGTAAAGTCAAAATTAAGTATGTGTTCCACCACAGAAAAATGTTATTAGCTACCCAGCCACATTTAAATGATAAAAAAGCCGGCAAGTACATAAAATAAGCTATCAAAATCTTGAAAAAATGAGCAGTTATCTCTGTTTCTCAAACACTGGGGGCGTGTCCGCTGGCTGCATGGAATAGAACGTGTTTAGAACTTTTTTGTAGAATTGCCTTTACAGGGACTTTAAACATTAGGGATATAACTAACTAAGTGATATAATAGTTGTTTTTTTATACAAGCGTGACAATTGGCATGAGCAGTCTCCATGTGCTCTGACAAGAAAATTGTCCGAGCCACTTGAAATTTCAAGATGGCGGCCATTTCAAGATGGCCGAACACCTTAGTGCAGCAGTTAAGTGATAGTGGTTTATTTGGTGATACAAGCATGAAAATTGGCATGAGCAACCCTTTCTTTTCAAGCAACCCGTTAGAGACTGCTCTTACTAATTTGCCTGCTTATGTCACTAACTAAACAATTATATCTCTTAACTGCTCCATTTAGGTGATCTTGAAAAAAAAGGCTGCCATCTTAAATTTCAAGTGGCTGTGCGCGGTTTATTGTCAAATGACCCTTTGAGAAAGCTCATGGCAATTTTCATGCTTGTATCCCCAACTAAATGATTTCTTAAGCCTAATTGCTCCACTAAGGTGGTGGCCATCTTGAAAAATGGCTGCCATCTTGAAATTTCAAGTAGCTGTTGGTGACTGTGACATTCAGAGACTGCTCATACTTGTATCACCAAATAAACCACTATATCACTTAACTGCTCAACTAAGGTGTAGGCAATCTTGAAATTTCAAGTGGCTTGGACAATTTTCTTGTCAAGTGACCCATGGAGACCCATGCTCATGCCAATTTTCACACTTGTATCATAAACTGAACGATTCTGCCTAACATTCTGCCCTTCTCCACTACATGGAAAAATGTCCCCTAAAAAATAAGTCCCATTTCATCTGCATAGCCTACCCTTTTAAATCAGCGAGAAACCAAATATTTTTCCACTATTTTAAACAGTTTCTACAAAAATATTTTCAACATTAATAATATTTGTACACATTACTTAAATACTTAAATTACTTTTTCAGATTCAAAATATAAGAACTAAAATCTATATTTTTATTTATTAAAATATTTAAATATTTCAGAAATAAATCTAACCCCAACGACAGTAGCTAACTACTTTTTAAAAAGTCCACTAAGTCTGAGGTCTCACTCTCTTTGAACTACTTTAATTTATAAATTTATAAATAAATGTGGATTCACAAGTTACTGTTCACCAACACTGGTGCATATTCTTGATCATTCAGTGGTTCATATCATCGATGCAGTGCATATTCTTACTGCTTATTGTGCTAATGGGAACAAATGTTTTTTATGATTCTAGAAGCAAAAGACTTCCTGTTCTTAAATGTTTATGTGGCTTTGAATCTTCTCGTGGGCAGAGCTGCAATTAAACCCAAGCATGTAGACAAAAGAGATCAGGATGGTTTGCACTGCGGCACTGGCAGCAGCACGACATGTCTTTATCTGGCTGTGTTTAAACAGTTTCATGACATGTACTCAGTGACTTCAGGGAACAAATATTACAACTTAGGAGGATGGCATCTAATCGTATTGGTTCCAGGAAGACTATTCCTTTGAGTGACAGCACTTAAAGCCATATGAGGCCAGTCCTGGGACACGATGATTTGCTTAAAAATAGAGGCAGCCTGATACCTAAATCTTACGTTTTAACTCATATCAAGACAAAAGTGTATCGTTCTGTGGAAAATAAAATCATGCTACTGCATTTAGAAATTATAACTTCTGCTCTTTGATTGTTGCCTGTTATTTCTCATTTTCATTCCCTGCTGGGAAATGGCCAGTGTGTCAGTCTCAGATGCTGGAACCATGAGGCAAACTTCTCACCTGACTGCTCTGATTAAGGAAGAAAACGCCTCCGCAAGAGGACAATTATGTCCATTGTATCAGCAGCACCCACTCGTTTGCATTAGTGTTAATTTAATCTGTAAATCTTCTAAAAGCAAAGTCAACATTGAGTCCAACACTGACCATATTCGACTTTCGTTCCTGCTCTTATTGTACATGATTAATTAATCAATTGAATTATTATTTTTTCATCAAATGTACCAAGATGCTCCACCTCTTAAAGGGCACCTATTATGGAAAATTCACTTTTACATGGTGTTTGAACATAATGTGTGTTGGCATTGTATGAGCAAAACCACCTAGAATGATAAATCCACCCATTGTTTTTTTTACAATCTCAATAAATCATATGCACTGTCTCAGAACGAGCTGTTCTGAGATTCAGCTCTTTGTGACGTAGAATTGAGCAAGGAGTTTGATTGACAGTGTTGGTGGTGGCCTAGACCCCGCCCTCTGTGATCTGTTCACCATCCTCTATTGTTTCAACGACAGCCGGTAATGTCTCGTGGCTACGTTCACACTGCAGGGCTTAATGTTCAATTCCGATTTTTTGAAAAAATTAGATTTTTTTGCAAGGCCGTTCACATTTCCAATTAAATGCGACCTTTTGTGATCTCCTGTGTGAACGTGAAATGACCCAGAAGTGACCCGCATGCGCAGAAGAGTACTCAGCGGTCAACGACGTCACTTGTTGTTTGCGGAAGTAGCTAAATGGATGTCTTACAGTGGAGCTTGTTTAGCAATATTTTCACAACAGAGCCAGCACACTTACAATCTTCTCGTTTTAAGAAGAAAATTAAACAGAGAAGCGTGTGGTTGTGGAGTCGCAGCCAGGAGTGGTGGGATACTGATGTGAGTGGCTTCACTGATACAGAATTCATCAGTAACTTCCGAATGACCAGATTCACCTTCGATTATGTTTGTGAGCGCCTTCGATCAACTCTGTCACGGGAAGAGACACGTCTGCGGCGGCCCATACCAGTGCAGAAACGCGTTGGAGTGTATTGGGCGAGCTACAGGTGCGTGCAATGACGTGCGTGTCGGACATATGTGACCTGGCCGTTCAGATTGCAGTCGCATTTCAAAAGTTCAGATACATATTCGGATTTGGACCACATACCCAAGTGGCCTGGGTCACATTTGAAAAGATCGGATCTGTGTCGTTCAGACTGTCATGAAAAGATCAGATACAGGTCACATAGGGGCAAAAAAATCTGAATTAGGTCGTTTCAGCCTGCAGTGTGAACGTAGCCATAAGTGTTCTGTCGTGGACTGATGGGTTAATCCCGTTGTTGTGGCTTAAAAGTTAATCCTCAAGTGTGGATCGTACGGTCTGCTGTTTGCGATCCAACGTCACCTCTAGTAAGTGTATTTTATGATTTTTGAGCAAATAGTCATTTCAGTCTGTCAGCCAATTCAACAACAAATGCGTCTAAAGTTGTTGTCGTCGTAGGATGTCTGTGTATATAATTTAAACCTTGTTTGTATAGTGTATAACCACACGTTTATAAATATATATATAAAGATATTATATTAAAAACTGCATATATGTTCTTGTTCTGTAAGTTAGCCATCTTCTCACATTTGCCACAGAAGCACCTGTATGACAAGTAAACATGACGCAACAGGTTGCTCGCATAAATGTAATTTCGCTTGTACGTAGCAAACTTTATCACAGAATGTGTATGTAGTTTAAAAAAATGCGCCAGCATTAGTGTTTGTGTGTGTTGCACATCCATACTTGCAAAAAGACATGATTACGACTCTATAAGTACATAAATGAATCAAATAACCATAACGAGACGTACTGGTCCATTCTCATTTGTGTTTATTCTCCCGAAGTGTCTTCGTACTATTTATATATTCCGATTCAAACGTACGCTGAATGACAGACAAAACTCGCGTCTCTCACTCTCTCCTTCTGCTTAGACCGACTGCCGTATCAAGTTACGCCCTCATCCAAAGGCAGGGCTGGGATATGCAGCTCATTTGCATTTAAGGTGGTATACACCCAAAACAGCTTATTTTAAAACAGGCCCCAAAATGACATTTTCAAATGGTTATAATAAATTAACTATGGGGTATTTTGAGCTGAAACTTCACAAATACATTCTGGGGACACCCAAGACCAATATTACATAAATTTACTTATGTAAAAAGCATCTTGTCATAATAGGTGTGCTTTAAAAATTTTCAACTGATGTTGTTTTGGCCGCATGGGTTATTGGTTAATGTTAACTAACAGTGAAATGCAACTTTTCTAAAATCGTGCAATATTTAAAAGTGAAGTGTGTCATTTATATGCTGCTGGTAGCAACAAACATGTCTGCAAAATTAATGCCAATGAGTTTCAAAATCTCTCTCATCTTCCATTATTCAGAAACAGTAGTGTTAAACTCACACTATTGGTTCTGCTGAAACAGCAGTTTGGTACCACTAGTGGCATATAAAATGACAAGATTCACCAATACCGATAGTAAATACATTCCAATTAACAATAATGAAATTAAGGTTGCAAATAAAAATCAAATCATGATATATTAGGAAGAAGAAGTGTTACCATTATGATACGAACTTGACCTTCAACCTCTACATTGTGGTTCAAAAGTGTCCGTCTCTGGTAGTTCTTCGCAATTGACATTCAGGTCTAGTTCCATTCTGGTATGGGACGGCTACATTTCATTTTCTATTAAAGTCCGGATGTATAAAATCAAGTCCCGCCCTACTTTTTGTTTTTTTTTGAATATTGAATTTTGCTCTGAAATATGTCACAATACAAGTAAAATGTTAACTTTATTTAGCTCACTTAATGGAAAGGCCATTACTGTAATTCAGCCCTCTATAGGAAATCTGGCAGTCCTACAGAGTCCACTAATGGTGTAATGACAAACGAAAATCTATCATGTCTGTGAAGTTATCATTTGTTCTTTGACCCTGTCACAGTTGCTTATAGGGAAACCTATTTTAGATTCAGGAGGCTATTGGCTTATTGAACAGGATATTTTTAGTGATGTTCAAACAGATTCTAGTTAGGAAGAATTTTTGATATCTGACAGAGAGACGAAAAGGGTGACAGAAAAAGAGTGAGATATGCTCACAAGCTAATTAACGGTCACAATCAATGTTGAGAAATGAAGGCATGTCAGGCTTATTGTGGTGTGTGAGCGAGATTGGAGATTAAGCGAATGTGTGTCAGTGAATACAGTAGTTAGTGTTTATTAGTGTTGATAAATTAGTGTGTACAATACATCTGCAATTACACAGCAGGTTACCGTCTCTGGAGGTAAAATGAGGTCACAACCCCGCTGTTTTCTGTCTCTGACATTTACAGTGAAACTTGAATTATTAAACATTTGAGAATATATTCGATCACTTGAGGTTCATGCTGTAAAGCCTAAACTGTGTTGCTCATTCTAAAGAACCAACAGGACTGTAATAATCAGATTATGTGGAATGAGTTTTGGGCTCCTTTAAAGTTCCCACCTGAGGTAATTGTATCTCTCTTCCTTGTGCTTCACCTCTCTCCTTTCCCCAAGTCCTCCATCTCTGTTTCTTATGTATTTTATTTCTTTACTTCAAAATGATATATGTGCTTATATGCCTCTCATGTTGTTCTAACTGCAAAGAACAAAGTATACGAGCCAGCTAGGTGAGAGTGATTGGATGAGCATTGACAGCTCTCAGAGTTCTGGAACCTTCTCTTTCTTGACTTGTGCATTATTTTCTTTGCTGTGAACTGGTTGAATTTGACAAAGCTTTATATATATATATATATATATATATATATATAATATATATACACACTCACTTCGGCCACTTTATTAGGTACACCTGTCCAACTGCTCGTTAACACTTAATTTCTAAGCAGCCAATCACATGGCGGCAACTTCAGTGCATTTAGGCATGTAGACATGGTCAAGACAAGTCTCCTGCAGTTCAAACCGAGCATCAGTATGGGGAAGAAAGGTGATTTGAGTGACTTGAACGTGGCATGATTGTTGGTGCCAGAAGGGCTGGTCTGAGTATTTCAGAAACTGCTAATCTACTGGGATTTTCACAGCACAACCATCTCTAGGGTTTACAGAGAATGGTCCGAAAAGAAAAAACATCCAGTGAGCGGCAGTTCTTGGGCGGAAATGCCTTGCTGATGCCAGAGGTCAGAGGAGAATGGCCAGACTGGTTCAGAGCTGATAGAAGGGCAACAGTGACTCAAATAACCACCCGTTACAACCAAGGTGGGCAGAAGAGCATCTCTGAATGCACAGTACGTTGAACTTTGAGGCAGATGGGCTACAGCAGCAGAAGACCACACCGGGTGCCACTCCTTTCAGCTAAGAACAGGAAACTGAGGCTACAATTTGCACAAGCTCATTGAAATTGGACAATAGAAGATTGGAAAAACGTTGCCTGGTCTGATGAGTCTCGATTTCTGCTGCGACATTCGGATGGTAGGGTCAGAATTTGGCGTCTACGACATGAAAGCATGGATCCATCCTGCCTTGTATCAACGGTTCAGGCTGGTGGTGGTGGTGTCATGGTGTGGGGAATATTTTCTTGGCACTCTTTGGGCCCCTTGGTACCAATTGAGCATCGTTGCAACGCCACAGCCTACCTGAGTATTGTTGCTGACCATGTCCATCCCTTTATGACCACAATGTACCCAACTTCTGATGGCTACTTTCAGCAGGATAATGCGCCATGTCATAAAGCTGGAATTATCTCAGACTGGTTTCTTGAACATGACAATGAGTTCGCTGTACTCAAATGGCCTCCACAGTCACCAGATCTCAATCCAATAGAGCATCTTTGGGATGTGGTGGAACAGGAGATTCGCATCATGGATGTGCAGCCGACAAATCTGCGGCAACTGTGTGATGCCATCATGTCAATATGGACCAAACTCCCTGAGGAATGCTTCCAGCACCTTGTTGAATCTATGCCACGAAGAATTGAGGCAGTTCTGAAGGCAAAAGGGGGTCCAACCCGTTACTAGCATGGGATACCTAATAAAGTGGCCGGTGAGTATATCTCTATATATTACATAATTACTATAGTATTGTAAGAAACACGGTAACACTTTCGAATACGGTTCCTTCATTACTAAATAACACAAGAACCAATAAGTAACACAATATTAACAATCTAGAGAAAAAAAGAAACTCTGATTAACGAACTAGTAAGTAATAGCGCACAGATGAAAGTGGTAGTACACTATTAACTAATCCATAACTACTATTTTTAATGCCTCCCAGAGAACTACTGAAAGTAAAAAAATCTAGTAACTACTATTAACTAAAAAACTCTCATTAACAAACTAGTAAGTAATAGCTCACAGATGAAAGTGTTACTACAGACTTCTATGGGAATTACTAATTATTTGGATCCGTATTATAACGTGAAGATCATGGGAACTAACTAGTAATGACTCAAGTGATACTACATGATCTAGTGATGATTTGTGCAACCAAACACTAATTACTACTTAGTTCCCATGATCTCCACTTTATTATACGGATCCAAATAATTAGTAATTCCCATAGAAGTGGGAATTCAGGCTTGAACAGGACGTTTCTGAATGGTTGGTTAACGTAATGTCACTTTAATCTATCATTGTAACAATTCATAAAATCTGTTTAATTTTCATTAAAAACCATTAAAAAAAACAAAAATAAATTATTTATACATTAGCTTTTTTTAAATTAATATACAAATATTCTAAAAATATTTTTTTAACAATTAAAATTGCAAAACTATTAATGTTCCTATTCCTAAACAGACTTGCATTTCTTTTTTAAAATTTTTTTTCTTAAAGTGTTGGGTAGGCAACTGCGAAGAGGATAGAAATAGCAAGTTAGCTTTGAAAGCATAAGATCCCACCCTCCCTATAGAGCGTCTTCAAACCCATGCCTTCTTCAAAACACATGAATGCATATAGCAGGGAGAAAACAAAAGCGCCTCGAGAGACAGCGTTATATTAATCGTCTCAAAGCACAACATAACAATAATAATGAACAACTTACAGAGCTCTCGTACCACTGACTGCTGCAGATTAATTTCGATGTTGATAGTGTTGACATTGAAAGTATAAATCTTGAACAGCTCTGAGTAAAACATCATGGGTTGCCATCTTGAAATTACAGTTACAATGGTGTGAACACAGCATAAGTTTGTTGTTTTGATTCAGGAGAAACTGTAAAATTGGTCCAGAGACTTCCTCAGGAGATACAACACATTTAAAAAATAAGAGTAGAATATTACAATATATTTGGTAACACTATTTTACAGTGTCTTTGTTATATATGTTACATATAGCATAGTAATAACAGTAAATTACGCATAATTACATGCAACTAACCCTCAAACAAACCCTAATCCTACCCTAACCCTATCGTAAGTACATGTGGTTACTTAATATTACTCAGTACTTACACTGTAACAATGACAACTTAAAATAAAGTGTAATCCGAATATTTCATATTAGTGATTGCTACAGTATCGGGATGTGAAAAGAGTTTCAATGTATAGCAAAAAGTGTTTTCTAAAATTCAATAAAGTTGTCTATGGTTTAATATCAACCTGGACATGTTTTTGTGAGATTGCCCGCAATAACATGCTATTATAATTGCTTGCATAAATAAGTGGAATATATAATTGCACTTGTGCATGACTGCCTGTGGTTTGGAAATTGCCTTGAACCTCTTTCAGTAGTTAAAAACGGAAATGGACTGCTCTTGTACCCCTGTAGTGCCAAAGTGTGGATAATGCCGTGCCTGTATAAGGCTATGTTTACATGGAAACGATTCTGAAGAGAAAACGCAAAAGTGTGTCTTGCGTCATCAGTTTTTTTCTGCATTTAGACGAGCTTTTTGTGTAGGAAATCCGCGTGCAGATGGTGACAAAAAAATCTGTGAAAAAGTCTGTGAAATTCACTATTGTATGCAATCCAGGCGGCTAGGAGTGCATACTATAACAACACTAAGGCTATGTTTACACGGAAACGAATCTAAAAAGAAAACGCAAAAGTGGCGTTGCAGCCATCACTTTTTATTCTGCGTTTAGACGAGCGTTTTGTGTGGGAAATCCACGTGCAAATGGTGACGCAAAAGTGTGTGAAATTCAATGTAGTATGCACTTTAGGTGGCTTGGAGTGGATACTACAACACCACCAAGTCCACGCACCTGCGTACAACCTTCACTGTCAAGCAGACTTTTGCGTTTTTACCGTTTACACGTCGGGAAACGCGGCGGGTGGAGCGTTTTTAAGATTTCCACTCTGGAGAGTGGTTTCACTTTTGCGTTTTATGCCTCAAAAACGCCATCGCTGTGTAAACGAAAGGCACATCCGCCAAAATATTTTACGTTTTCACCCGTGAGCGTTCTCGTGTAAACAGGGCCTAAAACTACACGGTTGCCTCCTTTGAACAGTCTTCTGAGTTAATAATATTATTGATGGAATACGTTCATGTAAACTCACTCAGTTTGAACCTCTATCACAGAATTCATCATCTCTTTATTGGCAGGTGGCTGAGGGCAGAATCTTCAGAGTTCTGTGATTAAAGTTAAATAGAAATTAAAGGGCACAAGCTGACAACACTGAAGCTGATTTGTGGGGTCTTAAAGAAGCATATATACACAGAGTTTGGTTGATTTTTGTGCTTGCTGTCATCTGTTGCGTAAGCCAGTGTACAAATGGGTCTTGACAGCACTGTTTTTAGGAAAGAACAACTGGGAGCAGTGTCGTGTGTCCTGTGACAAGGAGACAATGAACTGAATATTCAAGGATTTTAAAGTTTTAGTCAATGTAATTATTGTTCAAACCAGTAATCAGTATCAGTCATTATTAGCAGAACACATTTTACACATGGGGAAAACCAATGGTTTAGTCAATAATTAAAGAGGGTCTTACTTTGAAGCCCCTCCTTCCAAAATACGAAATGTGCTGTGATTGGTTAGCATGGCTAGTGTGTTGTGATTGGCAGCACTTAGAGGATGTTTGGGAAATGTCCCGCCCTTCCATATTCTGCGACTTCTTCTCTAGCATATATATTGAGGATGGCGTCAATTCGAGCCCAATTCAGACCCTGACAATGTTAACAAACAAGTGGATTGTGCAGAGAGGATTTCATGCACGACTTTATGATTTTATAGGACGTTTCAGAGTGGTATGTTTTTTGTAATTTTCTCTCACAAAAGCGAGAGCTTACAAAAGCAACAGAAAACAAGCTGTTCACCATTAAATGTTCATCCCGCGGATAAACATTGGGGTAATAATGTTCAGGAACAGTGTTTACAATAGGTTTGTAAGCCTAAGGAGGGTCAAACAAATGAGTTTTGGAAATGTTGTGGGAAAAACAGGATCTCTTTGACAAATCGTACCATAAACTCATTCACTATTTTCGACGTTAGTCCACTAATATACACTCACCTAAAAGATTACTAGGAATACCTGTTAAATTTCTCATTAATGCAATTATCTAATCAACCAATCACATGGCAGTTGCTTCAAAGCATTTAGGGGTGTGGTCCTGGTCAAGACAATCTCCTGAACTCCAAACTGAATGTCCGAATGGGAAAGAAAGGCGATTTAAGCAATTTTGAGCGTGACATGGTTGTTGGTGCCAGACGGGCCGATCTGAGTATTTCACAATCTGCTCAGTTACTGGGATTTTCTCGCAAAACCATTTCTGCGGTTTACAAAGAATGGTGTGAAAAGGGAAAAACATCCAGTATGTGGCAGTCCTGTGGGGAAAATGCCTTGTTGACACTAGAGGTCAGAGGAGAATGGGTCGACTGATTCAAGC